>JASDQU010010989.1:469666-480957 GCA_032191745.1 Picea mariana | reverse complement strand
ATTTTACTATAGAGAAGATGTTGTCACCTAACATAAGTATACATGTGATAGCCAAAATAAATAAATAATAATAGCTAAAAAAATTATATATTCACTACATTACACCTCACTTGGAAAAAACAAATGTATGTATATGTTTGTATTTAAGACTGGGTTGTGCTTGAAATTGAAATAAATAAATAAATAATAGCTAAAAAAATTATATATTCACTACATTACACCTCACTTGGAAAAAACAAATGTATGTATATGTTTGTATTTAAGATTGGGTTGTGCTTGATATTCACTACATTACACTTTACTTGGAAAAATTGTGCATAAATGTGCTTACTATAGAGAAGATGTTGTCACCTAACATAAGTATACATGTGATAGCCAAAATAAATAAATAATAATAGCTAAAAAAATTATATATTCACTACATTACACCTCACTTGGAAAAAACAAATGTATGTATATGTTTGTATTTAAGACTGGGTTGTGCTTGAAATTGAAATAATATATTAATATTGAAAAACTATTTATATTATTTTATATAATTGTAATGTACTAGGAGTGATTATTTTTAGCATTTCATTATATTTAATTTCATTAATTCAATAATTCATGTATCATTATTGTTAATGAGAATATCAAATTTTTATGTGATAGTCAAAATAAATAAATAATATATTTTTAGCATTTCATTATATTTAATTTCATTAATTCAATAATTCATGTATCATTATTGTTAATAAGAATATCAAATTTTTATGTGATAGTCAAAATAAATAAATAATAATAACTAAAAGAAATTATATATTCACTACATTATATTTGAAAAAAACAAATGTTTGTATATGTTTGTATTTATAAAAAAAACAAATGTTTGTATATGTTTGTATTTAAGACTTGATTGTGCTTGAAATTGAGATAATAATTAACATTGAAAAACTATTTAAATTATTTTATATAATTGTGATGTTTTAGGAGTGATTATTTTTAGTATTTCATTATATGTAATTTCATTAATTTAACAATTCATGTATTATTATTGTTATTAAGAATATCAAATTTTCCCCCTGATGGGGTGCCACATAGTGAAGGGTGATAAATGTGGTGGTTGGGGGATGGGACTTGGGGCTACCACGTAGTGTGTACCTTGGTAGCCAAGATCCATATTAAATCATCCCCTCATGGGAAACCTTCCCATTGCGTACAACCGACGATGACTCTGCACTCTCGCCTCACTCCAGTTTTAATGGTGATGGTCGACTTAATGGGTATGTCACCTCATGCACTCATGGTTTTGATCGGCAACAACAAGCTTAAGTGCATTCTTCTCCTACAACCTGCTCACTTCCTAAGTTCTCTTTGTGTCCTCACCCCACACCAGTTGCTTTCCTTTTCTCCCCTCCAGTCTAGTGCTCTTCTAGTTATGCCCCATCAGTTCGGGCACCCCAAGCGCGACTCTGATTGGTATCGCTCCTCTGGCCACATGGCGAACAGACCAGTGAGGGGCTCCTCGCACAACAACAACTCTGGTTGTTCTTCTTTTTCATTGTCTTCTACTGCTCCGGGCAAACAAGTACCTCCTCACTCTCCATGGTCTTGCCCGATTGAATGGTTCGACAACTTTGGCAACTCCCTAGGCTTCGTTCATGGGCCAATTCAAGATATCCCCTTTGCTTCTGGCACTTCGACACAACCTCACGCTCCATCATCTCCGCATTTTCGACCTCCCCCGATGGTCACCTCTTAGCCTGGTAAGGATGCGGCTCTACCCCACTTCGGTCTGGTTGTGAACAGGCCACAACTTGCGGAGCATGCTTCACACCTTCGACCAATTAAGGAAGAAGCGCAACACAATCCCATACCGACTACGAACAACCCATCATGTGAGGAATGTGCGCAGCTTTAGGACATTGTGCACATTTTGCACGACGTGGTCTCCGAATTGCGCTATGATATGGAAAACATGAGATTCAAGATGGACTTAATGGATCATCGGAGGGAGTATGTGACTACCCTTCTTCACTCCCTCTTCACTCCAGAGGCCAGTCCAACGACACTTGTTCCACCTGTGGTGGGCGACGCAGGGATTATCTTGTTGAAGGACACGACCCTACCTCCAAGCCAGTTGTCATGACCCCTGAAAATAGGTTTCAGTTTTGCTAGGTGTATGTTAGTTATTTATCCCAAGTCTGTCAGTTTTCTTTTGGAATATGACCTGCGTGGCATTATAGTGTCTAGACAGTTAAATTTTGTTTTTAAAACTAGTCTTTATGATTACATTTTTTCTTCGCTTAAAGGGCGGAATTGGTTTCCCTACGGGGCAATCCAAGCTCTAAAAGTGAAACCAATCTATGGAATTATAGCCTATTTTTATTTAAAGAGCTGGACTGGTTTCCCTTTGAGGTAGTCCAGACTCTAGAACTAAGAACCATTTAATTGTATGTTTCCCTTAATTATGACAGAAAATATATAAATACTAACTTATAAAAAGAATATTAAATTTTTTTATTGAAATTATGATTATCAATTATTAATAATATTTTAAAATAATTATGAATGCAACATTGTAACTAAAAAGAAGTAAAATAAATAAACAACAAATTTACATTGAGAAAAGTGATCAATTGCTACTTTCAATACAAAGTATAAAATTTATTTATGATTGAAAGGTGATTCAGAGAGTCAAATGCTCAATTTCATTAAAAAAAAAAAGATTACAACCATTTTAAAACACAGCAGAAATAAAACAGAGATATTATTCAAAAGGTGTCATTACTAATCATCTCCTCAATTAGAGTGCTTGAACTGAGAATGATAAGCTTCATTAATTGAACTGTCATTATCGTTTTTATTCCATTATATGTGCTCTCATGTCAACATTACAAGCTTATTCATATAAAAGGTTCTCCATGGAACAAGCAATTCACAATATGTATCAACAACATTCTAAGTTTTTTTTTATTTTTTCTTGGGTATGTTTTTTGGACAGGTCAGAAATTTAGAAAATTAATTAGAATGACAGATTTATGTGTTGAGATTATATATTTCAAAAACGTTAGAATACACCTTAACACAATTATATTTATAAGAAATTTGTGTAAGATACTCTTAACTTTTTGTGGTATTGTTTAATGGTTTTCGTTTTCAATTTTCGAAAAATCTTTTTCTTGTAAGTTATCCCATATATATATATATTGAATTTTAGATTATTTGTGTTATAAGTTGGATAAAAATAGTCAAATATTTAAGTGAAAATGAGGTTGTTAATATTTGAGTAAACATGTTACAATCAAAATTTGAATCTAGTTGGAGATGATAATATTTTTTCTTCAAGTTAATAAATTAAAAGTTGAAATGTTGATGTATGTAATTAAAAGAAAATATATTTAAGTTTTAAATCAAAATGTCAAATGATTATATATAGGGATCCATTTTCCTTAAAAACAAGAAAACCTTATACAATAATTTCATGAACAGATAGGTTGTGATTTTAAAAATAAATTGTTGTTGTTATTGTTGGCATCTTCTTCTAGATCTTAGGTTATCTTAAACAAAAGTAGTATTTATTATAACATTGACTTATGTAATTTGCTACTTTAAGAGTTAGTTTAAGTGGTTGAATTATTCACCTAAAATATATTGTTGACTAGGAGACTTTGGATTACAAGTTCAAGTTTGGTTGGTTCACAATTTTAATTCTAATAAGTTGTTTAAAATTCTCATAATTTTTTAAATTAACTTTGGGATATCTATGAACAAATATAAAACAAAGATCATAATGATCATTAAAAATAAACAAATCTTATATTTTGATTTTATATGGTTGTGAGCTTTGTGATTTCATTGCTTTTGGGGAAATTTGGAGGAAAATTGAGCACATTTAAAGTGATGATAAGGTACTCAGATAAGTAACATGAAGAATGAAAGACTTCCTATCATTGCTTTGAACATTAATATAAGACACTCTAGACTCAAAAGAAGTTGGACTAAAGGATATAGTTTCTTTGTTAAACGATCTCAATAGGGGAAAACCCCCAAGTGCTTCAGGATACAAGGTGAATTGATATACTCATTAAGAGCTCAACATATCACTTGCAGGAATTGAACTTAGGTGGGAAGGATAACAATCATTCCTCCCAACCATCCGAGCTAAACCCAATCAACAATTCAAGATCTCAATATATCATTAAAATCTCTATCAAATCTAAGTTTCAAAAGAAAATATGGAGCTATATAAATACTTACAATAAAAGAAAGTTGATCTACTACAAAGATATTAATAACCTCAAGTTAGAAGATCATGTATTTTTTTAGTTACTAAGAAAATAAATATTGCAAGAATAAAAACAAATTCTCATAAACTTCATAGTAAAACATAACATCGAATAAAACCTAAAACACCTTAACACAAAATAATCTTGATATTTATGAAAATAATAAAATAGAGCATAAAACCCATTTTTTTATTGAAATACTCAACTTATAAAAACATTAAATTTAATTTTTAAATATTTATAATAAAACCAAACTCCATAACTTTTTAATATATTAAAATCAACTATACATTTTGAAATAGCTTTTACTACATAAAAATCCTCTATAATTTTTTTTTACCATTTTACTAAACCATTTACATAACAATTTTTATAATAAATTTATATAAAAGATTTTATATATTGGCTTTCTAAAAGAATGTTAATTTTTAAAACTATGTTAATATGATATAAATATTTACTTTAACAGCGAAAAATGATTTGAAGTTAAAATGACGTAAAAAATGCACACATTTGTGCACATGAGTACACTTTCACCCCCCTAGGATGGTCAGTGAAGGGGTAAAGGGGAGTATTATGCAAATGTGCACACCTTCATCCATGGGAGGGTCGGTGATGGGGTGAAGATGTATGTGATTTATACACTTTGCAAATAAACGCTTCTTTTGAAAGCGGAAGTGTACACTTATACATGTAATATGAATTTTAAATATTTAATTTAAATTTTATATCTCTTAAAACTAAAAACTCTATAAATTATTAAATATACACTTTCATTTTTTTTTAAGGATGAAAATTATATTTATAAATGAAATTTAAATTTTAAATATTTAATTTAAATTTTCAAATTCCTAAAATCCAATAAATTTTAAATATTTAATTTAATTTTCAAATTCTTAAAATCTAATAAATTTTAAATATTTAATTTAAATTTTCAAATTTTTAAAATCCAATAAAATTAATAAAATATAACTTTAGTTAATACTAATGTTTTTACATTTTTAATAGTTTATATTTGTTTTCAATTTTATAAAAAATTAATACACCTTATTAGTCCCTGTTGTAAGTATAGAGGGACTATAGCGATCTATAATTCGTTGATCTCATATTAGTTTGTTCTTTGACCACAAATATTTTCATATTATCTATTGTTGGAACCAGGGAACTGAAAACATCGTTTTTTATATAATAAAAAGTATCATATTTGTCATGATTTGATTGGACAACGAATTGGAGGTTTTATTGCCGGCTTCACTATTCTCAGTGTTATATATGTTGTAAGAAAATCTCCCTACGGACAGGTGGATTGCCTCAAAGAGTTAGACCCTAACTCTAAGACAGAAAGTGTTTAACGTGGACATTGACTTCCTTTCAAATCTACACAAACTAATACATGAGAAGGAAGGATGATAGAGGTACCTTTTAATCGACGTTTGTCCCTGCACGCTCCGAGTTGAGCTCCAAACTTTCACTCCTCGATGAGTCTTATAGACAAACAAAGTACGACCACTTCCTACTCTATTGATATTAACTTGAAAACAAATCTATCTATCAACGATAAGTTCGTGTAAAATCAGACACAAACTAGAAAGAAACAGGCCAAGCAAATTATATTAATGAGGACAAAACATTGCTTACAACCATGGATTGATTGCAGCAGCTCTGCCAAGTCCTCCTTGTCTACCCCTTGCTCAAAAGATCCACGATCTGAATGATGACAGCTTCACTGATTGTTCCCTATGACATCACAGGTCTCTTGCTTCCAAAATATCTCTGTTCCAGCACCACTTATGAGATCATAAGTTTGGTGTGATTCTCCTTTTCCAGTCCTCTTTCACCATTAGAAATCTTGCTTATATAGCCTTGGAGAGGCTTTAACCACTTGAGATATCCTTGGGGAAGTTGAGTATTTTCCTCCTTCAGTTGAGGATCTTCCCTAAGATCATGGCTGGACTAGGGATTCGAATCCAACTACCTTCCAAGAATGAAAAGATCCTTCCTCCATTCATCTCAACAACCTAACTATTGCCCAGAATAGGTAGTGCTCCCTCAAAAGGACCATCAGAGCGTTGTAGCGCTCCCTAGTAGGCTTTAGGGGGGCGCCAACGCTTTCAAAATCCATAGCGCTCCCTCAAAAGGGCTAGAGGAGCTTTATAACGCTCCCAAACAGTGTAAGGGGGAGCATCGACGCTCCCAGAAGAGGTATAGGGGAGCGCTCTACTCCAAAAGCTAGTTTTTGAGGTGCCTTCAGATGGCAAAAGGTTTGCAAGCCTTCTGACTCACTTCTCCTCTTCCAAATCAAATGTTTGAGGTGTTTTAAGTGTCCTTCTCATGTCGTTATAGGCACGACATAGGCATCATGGCAGTATGCTTTCTTTGACACTTGCGACAGTTGTGAGCAAAATGCGACACTTGTGACCTTGTGAGCAAAATGCGACACTTGCGACACTATCAAAGTGAGTAATTTCGATGTGTAACAGATTGCCCCCCAAAGTATGAAGTTAGAAGACAGGAACTGATAACTGAAATACTTTGTAGACTTTCAAGAAAGGGTATAGACACAGAGAACCTGACAAAAGCTACACACAAACATCCAACAAATATTATGACATGTTTCAAACCCAAGGCAGGCATACCTATGCTTGGGTGACCAAGACTTGCAAGATATGGCCACCATAAAATACACTGCGGATCCATAATTGTATTGATAAAAAGCTATAGCCACCGAGGATACAGTGTGGATCTATACTCTGATGACCTGAACTGATCGTAGCCACGAAGAATACACAGTGGATCTATGAGATGACAAGACATAGCCACGACCAATACAAAGTGGATCTATGTAACAGTATATATGTGTCATTGTTCAAGAGAAACTCCATCGCAACCTGGGCAAAGTACATTTCAAAGTGATCACCCAACCCAGGGTCTTCTTACCAATCCCAATGTGGTACGTTTCTAACCATGTGAATAGATGTCCTGATGTCGAACATGGCAAAAACCACTTGATTACCGGTCAATGATGTAAACCATTAAAAAGTGCGAGGGAGATCACCATTAATGTCAATGATTCCCAAGGTACCTTAGTACATTCCAACGAATGTGAATGGATGAGCTGGAGTCAAACATCCGTGGAATCATCCGATCAGAGGTCAATGATGTAAACCTACTATCGAATGTGAGGAGGCCTGCCATTGAGGCTTGCAGGTCCCAAAGTACTAACTGGTTTCTAAGCCTAATTCCCAAATAATGTGCTGAAGTCGACATGAATAGGCTCGTCGAAGGAGGGCCTTGATGTATCCCCCATCAATGACACGAAACAAACATGGAGATGTAATTGGTAGATCAAATGGACATGGACTGACATGGGTTTTGAGGCAAGATATTTGGGATGGCTGACTCTCAAGGCGGACACTTCCATTGAACACTAAGGCACAACAACAAAACATGACATGGACCAAAACTTGATGATGCAGTGGATGTTGTGACTTGCGTCGAGTGATCCAAAGGAGTGAAAGAAACTCAAAAGATTGGCTCAGTGCAGAGTTACAATGTGTGCAAATGACAAAGTGTCATGTTCAAGGGCGACTCTAAGAATTGCTTGGTGATGTTCTCAAGAGACTGCTTGGCTTGCTTCTTTCAAATTTTCCCCCATCCAGATAGACGAGTAACTCTTTTTGATTTAATGAGCTCGAGGAGGATAGAATATGCTCGATATAACTCACCTTCGGTAAGTTCCTCTTCCTTTGTTTAATGAATTGGAAGAAGTAAGGGTTCGATCCTGTATGGGCCTGTCAATGTGTGTTTTAGCGAGTCCAAAGATAGAAAACTCGAAGGTTTTTTAGGATTATAGAGTTTGGAAAAACACTTAAAAGAGAACTCTCTCAGTTCCTTTTTCGTATAGTAGTCTAACAAGACCGAAAAAGAGATAAACTATCACTCGAAAGACGCCCTTTCGAACCTTTTAACGAGTGTGAAAGGAAGCAAGATCAATCGGCAATCTTTTCATGTTTAGAGAGTCTGAAAAGAGCTTAAAGGAGACTCCAGAGGGGTTCCTTTTTTGTGTATCCATACAGGTCCGAAAAAGAGATAAAAGTCTACCCGGATGCATTCTCATGTATTTACGAGCACGAGAAAGAACAAAGACTAAGCTCGGTATGCCCCCAGCTTGAAAGCTGGTGGCTTAGCTCCAAAATGATCATCAAAGGCTGGAGACATGCCCCCCAAGCTTCAATTCATTCACCGACTTTAAGGTTGTCACCAATTTCTATGCTAGATCGAGAAAACGGATATAGGTGGATGAAATGAAGGTTCAAAAATGAGACCTAATGAAAGACTCGACTCGGCATCTATGAGATCTGGCAAAAGACTCAACTTGAAGGGAGAGGTGATTGTTTCATTTTTTAACGAGCTTGACACAGGAAAAGAACTATGCTCAAGGTTCCAGGTTCGATCCCTAGATTGTTGTTTCATTTTTTAACGAGCTTGACACAGGAAAGAAAACTATGCTCAAAGCCTCTGTTTCATTTTTTNGTACCATGTCAAGGGACAAAACTCGGTCATGGCTTCCAAGAGATCTTCACTGGATGGAAGAGAATCACTCTGGAAGGAACACATGTTGAGGGTCGTGACAGGGGTAAGGAGATCAGGCTCCAATAACCCTACCGAAGAGATCACCATGTCAACTACCGGATCCAAATCATCGAAAGTTGAGGTCATGGGAGACAACACCACATAATTGACATGCGGCGGGGGTGATATTGTCTGCATATAAGAACCACTTAGGGAGGTAACCCAGTCGGGGCCGATGAATGAAAGTTGATCAATAGTCACAATTCTTCCATCGTGAGGGAAAGATATCACACGAAAAAGGGTGGATACAAGAGCTTTCATAGAATAGACATAATCCCGCCCAAGGAGTAAAGTGAAATCCAAGGGGTCTCGGACTACCATGAAATCAATAAAGACACTTTTACCTCCCAAAGTTACAGGAAACTGAGGAAGGATCCTTGAAGGTTGACTAGTTCTTCTGTTAAAAGCTAACAGATTCTGTGTAACCGGTGCAAGCTGTGGACAACCCAAAGCGTGCCAAGCAAAAGAAGACAAAATACTAACGGACGCACCTTCATCTATTAACGTTTGAGGAACGTCCCAACCATGAACCTGTATTGTAATCTGGAAAGGAATGTGGGAGGGAAGACGAGGTCTAGTTAGCACACCCCAATCAAAAAGGATGGCCTCAGTACTTGGAGGGGGATTCCTTAGGGTGAGTTGGAGGAATGCCCCTCGGCACGGTAGAGTCTATATTAACAAGAAAAACATGAGCAATATCGGGTTTACTCTCTAGAAGGGGAGTAGGATCGAATGATGATGGACTTGGATAGACCACTTTAGCACTTTTCAGAGGAAGAGTGGGACTGACCGAGGAAGGAATCGAATCAACCACTTTGGCACTCTTCGGATGAAGGGTGGGACTGGATCAGTCACTTTGACATTCCTCAATGGAGGAATGGGATCGACCGATGGAGAAACTAGATCGACCACTTTGGCACTCTTCAGAGGAAGAGTGGGACTGACCGAGGAAGAAACTGGATCAGTCACTTTGACATTCCTCAACGGAGGAATGGGATCGACCGATGGCAAAACTGGATCGACCACTTGAATTTCACTCTCCAAGGGAAGAATGGGGTCAACGGGTGGAAACAGATTGACCACTTTGGTGTCACTCTTTTGATGAAGAGCGGGGCTGATCGATGACGGAACTGGACCAGCTACTTGGGTTTGTGGTTCAATCAAGGAGGAAACTAGATTGACCACCTAATCAACCGGACTGACCGAGGATGGAACTGGATTGACCAGTCCATCAACCAACGATGGGTCGGAGGAAAGATTACAATAACCTTTTGGAAGTTGAAGTTTTTCCAAAAGAGAAGAAGTCTCGTCCATGCGAGGACAAAGGTGAGAGTAATGATTACCTTTCCATAACATGCAAGGGAACTTGACAGTTTTCTTCTTCTTACCAACCTGAACATCACTAGTTGATGGGGTATCATCGACATGACTGACAGAGGCCGATGACGTGGAGGACCACATTTCTAAGACCTGGGTAAGACAAGGGCAATCCCTCAGAAAGTGGTCACCCTTACAAAGACTGCAAGGGAATTTGGGTTTTGTATTCTTCATTTTAATCTTGTTGACCTCATCAACACTCCCAGTACTATTAACAGTAACTGGTTTCTTAGAGCCAACATCTGATGTTGTTGGGGCCTTTGTCCTTTTCGGGTTCTTCTTCTTCTTCTCTTTCCGTTTCTTCTTCTTCTGATCAACCTGGCTACTTGCTTGAGAGCTTTCACTAGGCAAATAAGGATAAATGGAAGGAGACTTAATGGGTGAAGAAGGTGAAAAGTCAACATGAGGTTGATGTGTGGGTGGTGTACTGACATCTAAAGTATTAGGTGCAACTGAAACATTGGGAGGATTCAGGATCACCGTAGTGGGGAACAACCAAACTGGTAATCCAATAGTGAGTCCTAGAAGATTCAGTGTGGCAACATATGGAGGACCAAATTTTCCAAATGAAGGAAAGATATAAGGTTCCCCAGGAGAAGGGGTTCCTCCATTGGTACTCCCAGGATTCGATGCCATTAACACTGACTAGACCTAAGGTCCACTAAGTAAAACAAACAACACACGCTATGAATCTGAGAAGCAATCAATCAAATAAAACCTTCCCACGATGAAACCACTAGTTGGTGATGAAATCCAACATCGCGAGATAAAAATAGGAAGGGGTGGGGATAGAGCGGGTGGATCAGTTACGTTGGAAACCTGCTTAATGGACTTACGCCTTGGTGCAAGCTTCCACGCAGTAATTGTGGATTTACCCTCCAAGGAGCTCGAGTGAGTTTGACCAACGTCTGTTCCAGGTATAGTGAGACTTCCCTTCACCGTCACCTTGTGTGAGACCCTAAAGATTATGGCTACTAAGGTCACCAACTCATAGTCATCCCTTGGGTAGGTACA
>JASDQU010010989.1:413093-450130 GCA_032191745.1 Picea mariana | reverse complement strand
ATGAGGGGGGCTGCCCCCCCCCCCTCCGCTCCCATTGCCTACGTCAGTAAATCGGGATGTGGTCTGTGCTAAGGCGTTTGCAGAGCTCGCGCCGCACAGGTGATGTGTCTGGGTTCTATCGCTACTGCGGCGTGAGGGTTAGGGTTTCCTCAGGGCCGCTCATGCCAAAAAAATACCCCCCCTAAGGTATTCATTAACCTTGAGGTTCCTCTTGAATTTTTTATCGCTCTGGTGTGCCCTCCTAGCAAATTCTTTTCTGACTCCACATATTTCAGATGCCCACTCCTTGCACTAGCTACAAAACCTCAATTGTTTTGTTGTGCGCTCCTTGCATAGCCTAAAGAATCTAGAACGATATTATAAAACTCAATGAAGATAAAATAAATATATATCCTATTGAAAATGAAACTTATCACACATCCACATCATTCATTCATGAAAATACACAAGCACGCGATATGTAGGAAAGTCTGCTTTTATATTATCTCTATGTGTCTATATAAATGTTTACAGAAACTAGACTGCAACAGATTCCTGGTTCTTTCGATCTCTCTCTTAGAACTATTCTACCTCCTAAGTCTCCTAAGACTCTCTATTATCTCTCTCGAGTCTCCTAAATTACAAAAGAGGGCTCTATGAGCTTATCCTCTTCATCTCCTTAGTGTTATCATTGTTTCATTTACGACACCATACCTCTATGGCTACATTCCATAAATGTCAATCTAGACCTGACTACTATCTGGACCTACTATAGAAAACCATTTAAGGAAACCCTATCAAGTACATGTACAAAGGCATGGCCTGTCATTTATCAGCCTTAAAACATGAAATTTGTATAGGATCATATTTAAAATTTAAAAAAAAAAGAAAAATGGGAGGGTTGGTTCTTGTCCCTTTCTCCATTTTGTGTCTGCGTGTTGGTGTAATGGCGTAATTGTTGAGGTGGAGCGATTCTCCTGCATCACATCATTAATTTATATAAATTCATGGTGATATGGAAAAGAGTGTGTAACCATTCAACACCAAGTACAATGTCATAACTGCCCATGTTAATAGAAAAAAGATGAGATTTTAGGTGGTACTAACCAATTTGTAGGTGCACATTTTCACAACTCCCTCCACATTTCATGGAATCCCCATTGGAAATCATGATTTGGAAATTATTAATAGGATGGACAAAGAAATTGTCTTCATGGAAAATGTAGTGATGAATAAATTTATGGTTGCTTCCAATGTCAATGAGAATGAAGACTTGTTGGTTTCTGATGTATCTAATTAACTTGAGGGTCTGGGGAGTAGAGAAACTAGTGACTGCATTCAAGTAAATCAGTGGTTCAACTTATGGTGGATTAAAGAGTCGATTAAGACCATTGTTATGAGGAAAATATCTCTATGGCTAGGGGAAAACCACAATAGACAGAAATGACTACATAAATCTACTCTAATGTCAAGTATGCTACATAAACAAATATGCTAAATAGACAAGATAAGAGGCCTACCTCGTCCAAACGTTCAATGAAGTAAACCATTGATAACTTGACTCAAAGAAATATACCTACAAATAGTCCTTAACAACCAAGTAATGCAAGCATATGGTGATGATATATGATGTTATCACATTCAATAACATAATCCATCAACATTCATAACAAATATGCCCATGGAATAATAATTCAAATATTTGCGAGATGTTAATTGGATGAGAAAAGAGTATTTCTATTAAGATGTAATCAACAAAAGTGAATAAGTTACATACTTCTGTGTTAGAATGGTTCAGAACCGAGAAACTAAGTTCCTTCCAGCTGGGCCTCGACCACTTCAATCCTCCACCAAAGGAAAGCTCATGTAAGAGAGACAATGGAGTTCTCAATCAGTAACAGAAGAGATTGGGGGCTAAACAATGTGTTCAGACTTAAAGGACAAAGGGATGCAGACTCAATGTGAAGTGAATAATTTCTCCAGAGTAAATTTTCTCTCAAATTTGAATTCTTTCTCCTCTTTTCCATAGCTCGAAGTTGGCCCATTTATACCCTTCATATGGATCTGAAGGGTCGTGTTAGAATGTTTACAATATATTGAAGGCCAAGGATCATTGATCTCATGACGTGACATGGAAACTTGACACTATTTTTCAATTTTTGGCACATTTACCAATGTATGTGGGTTGTAGTGGTGAAACCCACATATACGCATGATATATAGTAGGCAAGGTGCGTATATGTGGAAAATTATATTTTTAGCTCTGGGATTTATAAAAAGAGACTTAAATTATTCATAAGTAAATGGAAAAAGGCCTTTTGTGCAAGACTGCATGGGGTGAGAAAAAGCTTTCTATAACAGATGCCCCCTAATGTGTGAGGTCATAGGAGTATCTGCAATGGCCGAAATACATTATAAAAACCCAGAAGTGGAGTAATGGGGGTCCAGCTAGAAGAACTAGTTGCTCATTACAATTTGTACTGACTTTACATACATGGATGCCAATTTGAATTACACCGCAGATCCATGTGAAAATGTACCAAACAATTTTCCATGGCCATGAATAGGCAAACAAAAATGCAGTTACATGCCAAATGTTGTCATAGTCACGAACAAGGCCCAGTAAAACCAATCTGAAAATCGATCTGAAGATATCTGTATACAATGGAGTACAATTTTATCTCCTATGATCACTGAATTCACATAGGTACTGGTCCAATGAAAAGGTAGCAACAACTTAGGAAAGTTGCGGCTACAAACTAATGTCTTCAAGTCTCCTACATAATCCACTGAAGGTGCAATTATACATTATGTGAATAAAGGAATTGAGGTTGAATACAATAAGACTTCATTTGATTACAGGTCATTGAGGTATACCGTTAAAAAATGAGAGACATCCTACCGATGATGAAATTAGGTATCAAGGAACTGAGTACATTCTTACAAGTGTGAATAACGGAGTCGAGGTTGAACACTTGAAGAATCCATCGATCATAATACATTGATTTATTCCCAACGGTCGATGGCGAGAGAACCTACCACTAATGAATGAAAGCCTCTAGGTACTCATAGGACTCTAGGTCTCATTTCCATAATAGATGAGTTGAATTCGATGGAAGGAGACCCTCTGAAAGGAGAGCATTAAGGAATCTTTCATCATTCAGAACGAGGTATAAAGAAGGAGCTTGATGATTTGGAGGAAATCGAATGAAGAAAATGTTCATGGACCAACGATCTTGTGTGTATTTCGTGTGTGCCAAGTGAAAGCAGTACAGGAAAAATACCCTCTGAATAGAATCCAAGGAGGAAAACTGCTAACAAAGGTGAGGAAACCACCAATAAGGATAATGACATCCATGGCACTACATGAATCCCAATGTGTGAAGACATGTCTTATTGTTGAACACAAGGGAAACCACCCAATCAATGACCAATGATGAAATGTCGACTATTGGGTTCAAGGTTACCTACCAATGAGGAAATTAGGACCAGGGTGTGCAATAGGAATACAACTTCATGTGATTCTGAGACAAACTGAGGGTATGCTCGACATGCAAAGTTAAGAGTTCTGAGGAATGGTCGACATAGGTTGATAGACATCCTTTTAAAATTGAATAAGACATATGGAAGACTCTAGTAGAATAGACTCAATGATGAAACCATGAGATGCAAGAGGCATCAATCAAACTCTCCATAGGGACTAGAAGAGTAACCAGTCAGGAGAGTAAACTCTCTGTAACGATATCAACTTCCGAAGGCCATGCTAAACCAAAAATTATGATGAAAAGTGGACTCAAAATTTTTGTACTTTGTTCAAAGGTGACATGACTGCTGCTAATATAAGATAATAATCCCTTCCCACCCGTCTTTTTTTTTTTCATAGTCAATTGAATGCTATGATATAGAGGAGGAAACGAGTGTTGCAAGTAAACAAAACTAGTTCCAACATTGGAACATACCTATGCTCAATGAAAGGAGGTGCATGTGGGCGATGGACACTCGATGGAATGTTCCCTCCTGGGTATAGGGTGTCAAGTTGCAAAGGATATAAACGAGGCTCTTCTTGGTTGAGGATGCAAAAATGCTGAGGAAAACAGTTTATAACGCAAAGAGAGAATTGCCCATAGGCTCAATACTGCAAGCAAGGGCATGAGATGCAATCACAAGTTAATGCCAAAAAATGTCCTTTTCCATAATCTTAGTCTACTTGGTTTGAAAAAGGGATAAATGTTTACCAAATAGACGTCCTTTCAAATACAATTTACGAGTGTGAAAGAGACAAGTTCACTTGGCAATCTTTTCACTTTTTGCAAACGAGTCAAAAAAGAGATTAAATCAAACTCGCGTATGAGTCCTCTAGGTATAGGTCATCATGTTTATGAGTGAGAAATGAGGCTCAACATAAATTCATGTATTATCTATAAGGGACTCCCAGTCCCATGGAAAAAATATCTACATGAGATCCAAATGGAGGAGAGGATCTAACTAGGGTACCCATGTTTGGTAAGTCTCTACCATTTGATAACGACATGTCTTGTAGCAGATGGAGGGTTCTAAGTTGCTAAAAAATGGGTCTGTACCTGAGGCATATGAGTGAAAGTTATAGGATAATTCAAGTGTGTAAGATGGAATGTATACCTATCATATATGTTGGGTAGAGAAAATACTTGTTTGTAGTTATGAATGGTCAACATAATGCTAAAAACTGCAAAAATCCGTAGAGAAAACTAAAAAAACCAACTCAATCCACTGTTGTATTATTCCATTAGGCAAAAATATGATCTGAAACTATGTAAATTGTGTAAAAAATGCTATAAATAATAATAAAACCAAATTTTACTATGTTATTTGACTTTTTTACCCAAATAGAGAATTTTGGAACAAATTACCTTTGATATTCAACTGGCGATTGTGGGAGCGTCGAGTCATAGAATCAGCGACCTTCTAGACTAGGTAATTCCTCTTCCCCTCCTCTTCCTTTCTAGTGGATTACATTTTGTATTTAGGTTTCAAATTTTAAGTTATTTAAAGTGAAAATTAGAGATTTAGGTGTACGCGGGCTAACATTCATCAGGTCACATATACACGTGGTTATACGTGGTTGTCTAAAATACAACCAGTGTATACTCAACCCTATACATGATTGTGAATCCTGCATCCTGCATATATGTCCATAAACAATTTTTTTGATGGTTGCTAGCTCAAAAAGTGATGTTTCTCTGGCAGGATGGTGCTGGAATGGAGGGAAAGGGAACATGAGGTAGATGTTATTGTGGAAAGAGAAATGGGGGCCCAAATGGCCTTGAAAATGTGTGGGTTGTATAAGTTTTAGGCACTCAAAGGGATGAGGGACCAAGTGAGGTTGCTATAGTTACTCGTGGATTACTGGGATCCAGACAGTGAGAGCTTCAACCTTGACGAGAAACAATTAAGGATTGAAGTCGAGGATATATATTTCTTGATAGGATTGTCACGTCAGGGTGAGGTGGTGAAACTAAAATATAAGGGAGTTGGGAGTGGTATGAAGATATAAGAGTACATAGACGCTCACTGTATAGCAGGGACCGAGAAGTTTGGGAGTCAACTCCCCATCCGAGCGATAAACAATCTAAGCCTCATGATTGTTTTCCTCATTTTGACCCGGATCACAGGATCGACTTCATTGCACCAGGCATCGAGGCTGCTTATGTTCTACTCCATAGAGTGTTTGAGACCCATGGTGTACGATTGGTGCACCTCGGTACTAACTAATATGAAGAGCCAGTTGAGAGAATGAAAACAAGGTGATAAAAGTAACTTCGAGTTTGCTTCTATCTTGTGTATGTTTTTATTCGAACGGGTTCCAGGTTTCGGAACTAGATTTGAGATAATTCCTCAAGGACCTCGTGATCTAGCCATGGCATGGTGGACTGAGGTGATGAGACGGAAGGGGGGAGGTAGGTTGAAAATCCCCTACAACGATGATTTCTTGTACTGGTGGAGATGTAAGGTCATTTCTATGGATGACAACCCTTATGCAAGGATCGACTTCAGAGGGGACCGTGACATGCCATTTCCACTAGGCACTGCCTACGGGGACATAGGTATGTCAAGGCTTTTAAATATTTCATTTTTTTTATATTTTTATATAGGAAAACAAAAATATCTGTGGATGATGTTTAAGTACTAACTAGAAATGTGTGTGATGCAGATGTAGGTCCGTGACGGCTGGACGAGCTTCCATGGCATCACCAGAGGCACCAGGGAGATGAGGTGGCGAGAGGAGAAGCATAGAGATTCCTTCAAAACATTGAGGGAAACCTGTCTTGTTTGACACATAGGATTCTGATGTTCGGGTTGAGGATATACCTGAGGCTATGCAACGACGGGTGGTTGGAGTGCCCAGATCTTGGGTGTGACTCTTTTGGATTCTCACAATTGCCATAGTTTGTTATCATGACGCACATCCAGCGCCAAAGGCGTAGATGTCATGGATTTTTTTATTATCGGTTGTATATGTGTATTGAGGGTGTTGGCCCCAATTTTGTACTATAAACATCATATTTTTTGAAATATATATAAAAAATGTTTCTTCGGATTTACTTATATTACATTGTGTACATTGATGACAGTGTTTTCTTTTCTTTAGTCATGTGACAAATTCCAATCTAAAACGAAATTAGCATAAGCATCAAATACATAATTAGAACTCCTAGGTATGTGATGATAAGTAATAAAATCAAACTTTCATTCTAAAATGCGTACCCGTAGGAATCATCGGAGTAATGTAGGGTCACACACATGATAACTATCGTTCTACTGAAAATCAACTAACTTTGAATCCAGGCGAACCTCCAAAGAGCAGATACCATGTGAAATGGCATATCACAAAATTTCTATGACAGCGCTATATTCGGCCACATTATTTGTGGATGGACCTAGGCATACGCCACCTGAAGACACCAGTAGACCCTCGGGTGAGTAAACCACCCAAGCAGTGGAAGCCAAGTTCTATGTATGATGAATGGCTCTATCTGTGAATCTTAAGTCGACCGAAGACTCCGTTGACATCTTCCAACCAATGGAAAACTCAATTAGCAAACAGAAGACAAAAATAAAGGTAGAAGATATATACACTAAATTACATTAGTATACAAAGAGTTACGCCCAAGCTTGGGTCTCAAGCATAATATATTTTCAAGTGGAGACCATTCCTAGGATCGGCCAATATGTTCCCTTCATAATCTTCTAATTCATATGCTCCTTTTTCTAAGACATGTCGCACGATATAGGGACCATGCCACATGGGTTTGAAATTCCATGCCCCCAACAATTCTAAGGTTTGATCATATAAAAGGACCAAGTCACCCTCAACGTACAACTGAGGAAATAAAAACTTATCATATTGGACCTTGACATGTCTCTTATTTTCTTCGATAGCTGTAGGGGATTATCGACGTTGCTCGTCAAGGCTCTCTAGGTGTACAAGACATCGCTCGATATTGGAAGTGTCAAGGAGGAGAATAACTGCAAATTTAAGAGAAGGGATTTCACATTCAATAGGTAAGATCAACTCCACACCATGTATGAACTGGAAAGGAGAAATTCCGATGGCTGTCTTGACCGAGGTTCAGTATTCCCAAAGTGTGGGATATAGCATAATATGTCAGTCAGATTTGTCCTGGCTCAGAATTTTCTACAAAATGGTCTTGAGAGACTTATTGAAGGCCTCTACCTGTCCATTTTCCTAGGGGTAGTAAGGGGARGAATGACCATTCTTAAACCCCATCTTGGATGTTATCTCTTCCATCATTTCATTCTAAAAGTGACTGCCATGATCAATGACAATCTCACTCGGGATTCTGAAACTGGTGATAATTTGATTGAATACGAAGAAGGAAGTTGTCTTCACGTCGRATTTAACTGTAGGCATGTCGTTGTCCCACTAATTAAATTATTCTATGGCCATGATAATGTGTTGATGCCCCCCAATCGAATTTGGGATGAAATCTATAAAATCTACTCCCCACTTGGTGAAGGGACGGAAGATAATGATTAGATTGAGAGGGGATGAATGTGAGTGAATTTTTTGAGTGAAAACTTGGTAGGGGTGACACTTCTTTACCACTTCAATGAAATCTTTAAAGATAGGCAACCAAAAATAATCGGCTCGTAAAATTTTTTGGGTTGTTGCAAGCCCGGATAGATGACCACCATAAGCCCCATTGTGGAAATCGTTTAGAACTGAGTCGTCTTCTTCATGAGTTAAACAATGACGTAGGATATTGTATATTCCTCGACAATAAAGGGCATTGTTGACGATAAGGTAATTCTTATCTTTGTATCGTACACGTCGTCGATCATCTCACGAGAGATGTTGAGGGAACTTCAAAGTTTGAAGATAGAGAATAATGTATCCATAACAGGGGTCAGACGACAATACAAGGAAAATGTGTTCATCCACAAAAGAATCAACATGAATAACATCCTCATCTAATCGTGGGAAGTCAGATGTTAACTCTGTAAAGAATAGTGATTTCTTGGATTTCATAGAAGCTAAATCGAGATCGAATTCTTGTAAAATGACAATCCATTTATTATTTCTCTCCCCTATGATGTGCCTGGTAAGGACGTATTGAAATGGATTGACATCAGAAACCAAATTATTTTTGCAAAGCAATATATAATGGCGTAATTGTTGGACTGCATGGATGGAATCCAAAGGTAGCTTTTCGACGTGAGAATATTTGATCTCAGGACTGACTAAGTTTTGAATAATATAGTAGTTGATGTGCTCGTGGAGCTCATCATCCTCTTGAACCAAATCCATACCAATTGTTTCTTCAGACGTAGAGACAAAAAAAATAATTTGTGTTATAGTCTGGAGACTTCAGCAGAGGTGTCGATACCAAGGCTTTCTTCAAAGAATTGAACGATTCCTGGGCTCACTCATCCCAGATAAAAGAGGTGTCTTTCTTCAAAATACACATGAAACCCTAAGTAATATTGGCATAGTTTATTATAAGCAGACATAAAAAGTTAGATTTCCCCTATAAACCTTGAAGTTGTCAGATAGTGCACGCGGGAGACAATCAATGTGTTTCCTCAACCTTTAATGGATCTACCATGATCCCAGTCTCAGATTCTAAAAATCCTAGAAGATGTCCAAACCTAACGCAAAATATGCATTTATGAGGGTTCAACCAAATTCTATAATGACGACATATTTCAAAAACTAGACAAAATATTAAGGTGATCCATTCTCTTAGGAGAGTGAACAACAATATCGTCAAGATAATCTTCGACTATATGCTTAAGATCGTGGAATGTAAAGGTCATAGCACATTGGAAGGTTTCTCCGATGTTTTATGGCTAAAAGGAATCTTACAGATGACAAAGTACCCCAAGGACAATAAATTTTGTCTTATGTTGATGCTTGGGTTTAATTTGAATTTGGTTACAACTTGAAAATCCATCCATGAAATAAAAAACTTCACTTCACGCACACTCGTACAGAATCTAATCGATGAAAGGTGTCGGGAAGTTATCTTTAGGACATGCTTTGTTCAAGTCACGAATATCCATGCATACATGGATGGTTCCTTGCTTCTTATTCATAAAATGGATTGGATACCCATTCAATCAAGGGAATTGGTTAGATAAATCAAAAATTAAGCAGTTT
Organism: Picea mariana; assembly: GCA_032191745.1. Classification (NCBI taxonomy): domain Eukaryota; kingdom Viridiplantae; phylum Streptophyta; class Pinopsida; order Pinales; family Pinaceae; genus Picea; species Picea mariana. Next base: position 440,490 of record JASDQU010010989.1, on the reverse strand, counting down.
CTCTACCTCTGCCTTAATAGCAAGGGCCTTCCAGGGATTGACATCTCTAAGACATTGTCAAACAGGCTTAGCATCTGAGTAATTTTTAATCTCATGCTCGACAACTCGAGGGTCGATTCCTGAAAAATCTTCATATGAACAAGAAAATACATCTCGTAATTCCTTGAAGATCTCGATGTAGATCAGGATTTCTTCTACCAAACAATCTGCACCGATGTGTACATTTTCAATTTTGCCAGGGGTATGAGAGATATTTATCATAATGGTAGGAGATATACTCGCCATATTTCTTTTGGCATAATGTCATGCGTATCAAGTGGAACTATGATGTGACTGACTATTTCGCTTAGACTAGATTGAAAGTCATCTTGCTCGATTCTAGCAAGCTCTGGGAGAAAATAAGAGCGATGATGCATATAATCCCAAGGTTTGTCAAAAACAGTCATGGCCTTGATGATATATTCATCTGAGGGAAAATTCTCATTGAGGTAGTCATGTGAGAAAGATGATGAAGTGGCCCACATGAGCTTAAGACCAAGATCCTCCTTGTCCATCTGTGAGGTAATAGGATCGATATCGAGAAAAGAGTCAAGAAAAACTCGATACACTATCTTCGCTACCGATAGTGGCATGTCCATTCCGGCATCCAAATGACCTTCACAGGAGGCAGTAGAGGGAGGTAGGGTGCAAGGATCGTTAAAATAGGAAGTGCAGAAAGGAACAGACCCCTCTGATGAAGCTTTCTTACTGGACATGGTGTAAACATGGTGAATTGTTGCCATGAAGTCGAAGGTACCCATAAGGGATGAATACATTCTGACACCGATATTCTCAATTGTCGGCTGAGAATTTTCGACCACATGGATCGACAGTCCAACAAATGCAATGGGGCTAGCATACGCAAAGGAAAATTGGTCTATCATCACGATATTCCCATCGTGAGGAAAACAAAGAGTGTGGAAGACGAACGATACGATGATATTCATAGCATAAATCCAATTGCATCCTAGTAACAATTTATAATCAAGGGGCACATCAAACATATCGACATCCATATCTACCGTCTTCCCACCTAACTGTACCATAAAGTTAGGAAGAATACCATGAGGGTAGAAGGAACGACTGTCAAAAGTAGTCAACATGGTCAGAGACTGAGAGAGAGTTGGAGAGCCAAGATATTTCCAATAAATTAGGGACATTGCACATGTTGCAATGCCTTCATCAAAAACAACACACTTAATGGTATACTTTGAATAACCCACATGGATTTGGAATGCCACATGGTAAGGCAAGAGAGGATTCACATATGTGACGTCAAACTTGATAAATTTCGAGCCACTGGGATCTACAGCTTGTAACACAGATAGAAAGGCATTCCTCTATGAAGGAAATGTCTAGAGTACCTCTAGGGTCGACATCACACAAGGGGTTTGACCTAGGTCCTCAAAAATAGAGTAATTATGGGCGGCTCTAGAATTTGGATTGTGTGTAGAGAGCTTGAGTACTCCTTTCGGAATACGAGAAGGTGGCTCTAGTTTTTTTATCTGCAATGGTGTCTCTGGAGGAGGAGAATATTATAGACTAGGTATAGTTTGTGGAGAACTGTAATCGCGAGATTGAGTGGCTACATTAGCCTAAGCATTGACCATATTGATGCACAAATGGTCATTGTCTTGTCCCAGTGGGTTTTTAATCCTGCTGGCCACATTTCCGGCATTTGAGGAGCTTGAGGCCATGTGATGGTTATGTGGAAAAGGATTTGTCAGCACAGTGGGTGGTAGAGATAAGAGCCTCACATCTGCCGCAAGTTTGGGGCATAAATGAGAAAGGTGTTCGTATTTAGAAATATTACAGGGAAATTTCACCTTACACCTTTCATTCTTGCCCTCACCAACATTATTATTCATCCTCTCATTATTACCATTGTCCTTGGGTTTATTATTATTCTTCCCACCCTTATGATTATTATTACGTCCTTTATTCTTATTTCTGCCTGGTTACTGGTTACCATTTGGGTCGGTCATCGACTGCACGAAATGTACATCCACGAACTAAGTGGAATTGGAAGACATAGATGAAGCTATCCCTCCTAAATAATGGTTTAGATACAACTCTTTCAAATGGTTTCTCTGCATATTTCACATTGGTGGAGCCTACAATGCCATCGACGTGAGGTCCAGACTTTTTTCTAGGGTCATAGTTTGACCTCGGTGCGTCAGGAAGAATCTCATATAACATACCAGAATGATCATATATAAGATATAACATATGGGATTTGATGATTAGTCAAGGGTATCATGATTATTAGAGAAAAAAGGGAATCCAATGGGATAGGTCCCAAATAAGGATGTCGGGAAGGGGGATCAAGACCAAAGGAAAATAAAGGATGAAAAATCATAGGTATAACAAAGGTGAATATGAAAAGAGGAATCCAATGGAGTAGGTCTCAAATAAGGGTGTTGTAAGGCACCAAACATTTTCCTTTTACTCTTGCAGAGTTAGACTCTGATCTAAATAATACTACAGCGTCAAAATGCCCAAATTCTTAACAAGAAAAAATGTGTAGTGATTTCACAACCAAAATGTAGGAGGAACGGATGCATGACAATAGATATTCTATGCTCCTTTTCCTTTATGTTTCTTTCCCAACGGTTAGGGTTTTCAAGGTTCCTATAGAAAACGGTTTTCCTGGATATATCTCTTTGATATACATGTGGGGTCGAATAGTAGTACTCGACCCAATATATCAAGGAACCAACTAAGGAGGATAGACTGTACCCTTAGCCATACTACCTAATTACCTAATTACTAGAGAGTATCTTCCCGAGTGTTGTTCTTGGTGTCACTATAAAAGTCAACAGGTCGATCGGTTGATCCAAGGATGTTTTGAGGATACTTAGGGGGTTCCATATATACCAGAGGTACATGGAAGAGAAAGTACATATACATGTGTTTTCTAATGCGCTACCAATCGAAGTGGTACCAACAAGGGTGTCCAACATTTTGAGCTTCAAAACCTCTTGTATTTCCTATGTCTATGTTTCTATCACCACATATTTATGTGTTGAATGAGAGATCATTTTAGTTTAAATACATTGGAACATGTCTCTACCCTGAAAACATTAACCCATAATTATTGCCAAGGAAAGGACTCTGATACCACTTGTTATGCACTTGGTTATGTTATATTGGGTAGAAACAATAATAGCACATAAGTTTTCAACGGAACAATAGAATATAGTGAATAACACACCAAAATCATACCGTTATTGAAATGCGATCAATGTTCACTTACTTCTTTGAGGGGGAAACCTCAAGTAGATCAGTGCTCTGTTACAATAATTATTAAGAAAAATATTTTGCATGCCCTTGACTCTTATTTATACTAAATCGAGCAACCAAAAGAAAAATCTAGAGGAATATATTTCTAGAAGAGGAAGCTTCTATTAGGTGTTTTTACATTTGATTTGTTGACCTTGTTAACTAGGCCTTATTTATTAATATCGGCCTTAATTACATGGAAAATATATTATTCTACCTATATGAGGGGTTAGGGAGGTTAGGTACATAATATAGAAAGTATATCTTTTCATTTAACTACCTGAATATATTCTTGTAGGAAATCAACTGAAAATTATTTGAAATGTTTTTAAGGAGCCAACCCAAATTCACAAGAGCATTGTAGGCTAGTTGGAAAACACACAACATCCAATCTATGACTAGTTTTGAGTCACAAAATATTTTAAGTTCTGTAACTCCAAAGACTATAACATATTTCAACAACCCATGGAGAGCATTGAATTCACTAAATTTATTAGAAACCACACCCAAGTAGACTTTCCCAGTTACAAAACGATTCAAATTAATCAAAGAGGATAAACTCATTGCCATGGATCTTGCCCTAGTATTGAGATGCTTGATTCAAAAATCCCCATGGATATGAGTGATCAATATCCAATGGGATAAGAACACAAGGATGAGACACAACTTTAACAAATTTAAAATGTTCCATATATCCCATAACCTATCATGTAGTCTAGAATAAAGGCACCTCTTTACCTTCGAATAAACTTATGTTTCTAGATATCCAAATTCTGAAAACCACCAAGGATGGAAACAATATCCACTTATTCAACTAAGGGATGATAAAGATATGTCTAAATCATTCAATCAACGACCATTTACTCCAACAAGGGGCTAGATCGAAGTTTCTATAGACGTTTGACCAAAATGCAATCAATAAATTAGAATTAAGGAATAAGTGGAGATTTGTTTCCTCATTTAAAAAATACAGAATATGCAAGGACCCTTCTTACCCCATATTTGCAATATGTCCCATGTGATTACCCTTTTTTGAAGGACCAACCATAAAAGTACTATGCATTTTGGCAGGCCATGCATCTTCCAAATTTTCTTATACCACAAATCCTCAATAGGATCATCCTCTTCCATTGACTCAAGGTATATGAGCTTTGCTAAATAATATCCCTTAGAGTTTGTGTAAAAACATTCCATCACATAATTTTATAGGTTTAAATTGATATGAGTGCAATTGAGCTAAATTATTGTTTTATCCCATACATGAATCCAAAGATCTTACTTACCCAATAAATCCCCCGATAACTAGCCTTCTCTCCACACTGAAGACGATAAATGATAAACAATCCTATGAAGAAATCTACACCCAATATACCTAAGGATGTCAATAATTTACGTAGGAAATAATACATCATTCCCACAACTGACTATGTCATTAGATCTTATCTAGAACTACATCTGAGATCCTACTTTCCATGCAAGACTATTTTCGATTATAGGGAACACTTGAACTAAAATATTTCATTGGAATGATGCATTTGAATATTGTTTTCTAACCTTCCTTATCCAATCTACGGGCCCAAAAAAATCAATGTCCTTAAGCCCCCATCTTTTTAAGTATTTTCCATCTAACCAAGTGCAATCCTAAGTACTGAATACTTCTTTTCTAGAGATAGATAAAATAAATTTTCATGATATGATTCTAAATACTCTTTGAAACATTAACTAGAAGATGTTAGGACGCCTACTGCTAGAGATCATAATTTGTTCCATGTGTCTTTTGTAAAGAAATATGTACATGATTATAATGATATTTGTAACAATCCAATCGTTACGACAATTTCACAAAAGGCACTGACTCCAGACAATTTTTCATTCGCTGTTATCAAATAGGGCGTGCCATGATCCCCTCATCATGGATCATGTTGTCCCCAGATGATAGACGCATCAATAAACTTGGCGCAACACATCCCAAGGGGACCAAGGATTCAATAAAATCTAGCGCGCTAGGATTCAAAACAATGACAATAAGACTATGCCCACAACCCCACATCTGATCGACAGGACTCCAGATGACATTACTCAAGAAAGAAAGAAAAAACGCAATTGTTACGTGACTTAGGCAACACCCCAATCGTTCATCAGTCTAAACTCATCAATTACCATATAATTAACATTAAGTATAATCTAACTCACATGTCTAAATTATAAATTAGTCCTTAATTTACAATCAAAATTACATTAAATACAACCAGTTTAGCAAGTCTAATTACCATTTGTCCATCATTACCATCTAATTGACAAATCTGATTTAACCAATACTAAAACCATAAACTTCAATTACCATCTAATTGATAGGTCAATTTAATGAAGTTTAAAACTAAAGGAGAATTCTGGTCCAAGTTAGTTAAAAGAGATCTAAACAATTCAAGGCTATCTATTCAATTAAGAGGTCATCAGATGCTAATAATTTGCTATAAGAAGTAATTACAATTTACCAAAGCTGCAGACTACTGTGTACATTATTCATGGGGTGTCAATTAAAAAAAAATATAAGGCATGTATATGAAAAGTCACCGGGCCATCTAGGTAAAACACGACCCAAATTAGACTATGTTTTAATCAATTTATAGAAGGGCTGCTAATAAGTAACAAACGTTAAACACATGCGATAGTTAAATACCATTAACTCAGGAATATATAAATGACAACACAGTCCTGGTAGGCCATCAATAAATGAAACGTACTCTTAACATGGTAACAAAGAAAACACAAGGTAAGTCTGAATGCAGCGCAGTCCAAGGGACCAAGTGCCAGGCACACAAGCAACTAAGGATGTCTTAAAAGAAAAAATCGTGCATAATACACACAACCCAAGGGAACTATAAAATCATTGTGGTTAAAAACTTATAATCGTAAAGCCAGTGAATACAATTACAATGCCATTAAAGCGAGTTGTTGTACCTTATTCACCACGAAATGGAATTATACATAATCGTTGTCAAAAGAGAAAGTAAATATAACTATAATGCGATCGATAAAATTGTAACTACCAGTAGCTGTAATCGCATTTCCAATTAATGAATACATGGTACATTACTCACAACAGACTAGAATATAGGATCGTTGTTTTACATGGTCGAATGCACAGGTAAATTCAAGGTTGCAATCGCAGAGGTAGGGTGTTACAGCAAATTTGTGGGTACATATCGCAGAGTTAACGTTATCACAACAATTCATGGTTACATCACATAGAGATAAGGTGTTACAACCATTACATGGATACAAATCATAGAGGTAAAGTTATCACAACAATTCGTGGTTACATCACGCAAAGGTAATATATTACATCCATTACATGGATACAAATTGTAGAGGTAAAGTTATCACAACAAATTCATGGTTACATCACGCAGAGGTGTCACAAAAAAGGTGGGTACATAACGCAGAGGTGTCACAACAAAGGTGGGTATAGTTTCCAGATGTTTAGTTTCAATTCCAATTTCGATGTCCCCTTTTTACACCCAAGTGTTTTGAATCCTATAACCTTTGGTGATGCAACTTTTCAAACACAACATAAATGCATCATAAATAAAAGGATTGAAAAGACAAAGTTTAACGTAGAAAGCCCAATCGGGTTTGAACCAAAGACCTCTTGATCTGCAGTCAAATGCTATATGACTGAACTATAGGCCATAATACAAGTGAATCATAGTTAAGCATGTAATTGCAGTCAAATCATTGATGCAATGTCTGATAGGAAATCACTATCTGGAGGCAATTGTAATAATCGTTGTCTATCAAAAGATATCACTTCCCAAAGCTATATGTGGTCGATGTCCAACAATAGAATTCTGTTATTTACCACACAATGTGTTATCCATAAAATATAACAACGTTGTGTTTAAAATATCAAATTTATCCTCAAATAATCACTCATTTATGAAGTCACACATGTATAAAAATAAAAAGTAGATCGCAGTTCTCATTGTCGTCAATATATAAGGAATCACAGTCAAAATAATTATGAAATCGCAGTAAAGGAATATATATACATTGCAGGCATACCAATTTCGGGGTCTCTTAATGAACGTTGTCGGTCATTAAATTTTCTGCCTCTTATCAATTCTATGTCTAACAAAGGTATGGATGTTCATTTATTCATGGAAATTATGTATAACATTCTAGGAAAAATGCCCAGAAATAAAACGGTTGTCAACAAATAAAACACATCCAAACCAGAAGACACAACGATAGTATTCCAAGAAGTCACAGAGATGAAGCGTAGAGACTATCAATCAATCCCAAAGGATAATTTCCTTCAATAAGAATAAACAGAGAGTTAAGTGAATGGAGGGATCACAATGCAAATTTTAGTTTCCAGCAATAGGTAAAAACACATAGTTGATTTATCCAACAAAAACACAGATTTAAATTCATTCACAATATATAAAAATGTAGAGAATACCAAACACAGTCTTCAGATGCCGAGAATGATGAATACGCAGAGGTGATAAAACATGTAGAGGTTGAGGCAAGGAGGAGATCGACGCAGAGATAAAAAGAGGAAATAACTGAGCAAACACGTCCTTCGCTCTTCATCCAAGCACATAAAAGAAGGGTGTTTAGATCCATGGGTCAATTAACTCCAAGGTGACAACCGTAGATTAGGCTCCTGGCCGACTGCTTAGGCTCGGACTGATGAGTTAGTGATAAAGGAAAAAAAACATAAACCAAAAATCATCACAATCAATAAACCATAGGACGGTAGAGACATGCAGGGATCGAAGGCCATGGGAATGAATCAACATCGAGCTAAGGGCTGTGGGGGAAATTTCAGTCATCAACTAGAATTCTAAGACAACCATTTTATTTACCTGATTAAACATATAGAACTAAAATCATAAATCATACTAACAATCTAACATGTAGAAACTAAGGAAGCGTACTGTAGCTTAAGTCACCCACTCTGAGTTGATGTCCTACATGCTTCGAGAAACTCCCACTTGCCGATTGGTGAGACTTCACTGGTACCTCCCATCCAATTCTAGGGGTACTATTATTCCCCCTTATCCCCTTGAGCCACAAATGGGCCATGCACACTAACTAGAGAATCATCTAGCTCCCAGCTCACCTCACAAGTCTGAGTTACCACTCCTCACCGAGCTGGGTATCCCAACTCCTACAAGCTAAGTCAGTCAAGTACAAATTTTTGTAGCATAACGTTATGCATAACATAATATATCATCATCCTTATCCTCCTTCCATTATATAGAGTTTCAAAGTCCTTTACTTTCCCAAAATTCCATTTAATTTAATGTTTAATAAATTAATTCATAAAAATCCTCCCCGTACATGTGTCACCCATCCCCTTCATTCCTCCATAAAATAATTTCATTAATTAATTAATTACCCTTATTTCCCTCACCCACCTAAAGTCAATCCTAGAATCTCTCCTAGGTGTCCCCATATTCCCTTACAAGTTTTAATGACTTTCCCCCTTATTAATTTACTAGTTGAGTTTAAATTAGAAAGTTCTTTCATGCGAGATACCTTACTAAGTTAGACCCTCTACTTTTTCCATGTGTTTCCCCTGTCTTTTTATGTTTCCCACTTTTTCCTAGTTTCCTAATTATTTTAGATTTCCCTCTTTCCCTTTTATTGAACTCAAAAAGGCATGTGCAAAAACTTACTCTTTTCCCTTATTCTTTTTAATGAATAAATTTCTAATTCGCATAATATAGTAAAACAATTATTTCCCCTTTTTTAAAAATTTTGTGCCAAAAGATTTTTATAAATCAATTTAATTGCTTACCCCCTTATTGTCACAATATTAATGATGATTATCATTATTATATATTTATATTTTATTTTTTATTTTATACAAATATTCTTCTTTTACCGCAAGTTTCACCTAGACCTAGATTTTAATTTTCGAGGTTGGGCGACATTTTATTAGGGAAAAAGTTTTAATTTTTTCTTATCATGTTATTATTCCTAGGGACATATAGGTTCATCCATTTATTAATCAACAACGCAACGTGCCCTTCAATATGCACTAGGTGCTCCAAGGGTGCCACTGACGTCATTATGTTTCCCTTGCTCGACGTGCTCTTCAGGACGCACTACGTGCTAAAAGGGTGCCACTCGCCTCTTGAATGACTTGGTAGATATCAAAAACCCCTAGAGTCAATACTCCACCAGGTCATCTTCTGGGAGACTAAGGGCCTCTAATTAATAAGGCCCCTGCCTTATTGTGCGCCCCTTAGAATCATCGTGAGTGGCTGTCGCAGTTTGCCCTCATGATAACATGGGTATTCTTGAAATAGGTAGTCATTAACCTATAGTTTGAGCCATGACATGATTGCTAGTATGTTGTGGCAGGGTTGTTTTCCACACCTCTCCCTCAACGTCTCTAGTATTCATGCATGACCCCTCTACTCCACATGTGATTCTGGTCGGCAAGCTATCATCAGCCTGAATCATCAACGAATCATTTCAGAAATATATCCATATCATATCATCTATCAGATACACTAATATCGAATATAAAACAATCAAAACCCAATGGTTCACTCCCCGACTCGATCCAGAGTCCAAGGGGTTCCATCGATGCCTTTGCATCCTCAAGGTCCAAAATCTTGCACACTCAGTAAAACCGAGTCAATAGCACCTGTCTAAGTCAATGAAACAAAACAACATGTCATCAACCCCTAATGCCTCATAATCAAAATCAAATGTTTAATATTATAATAATGTGGCTCACTTGCGAGAAAGTGTCCTTAAAGAATAAGTTCTCTTAGCATGCGCAAGAGCTGGATGTTACATACACCCCCTCTTGGTCTAAAATTTGTCCCGAAGTTTCACAGTATAAGTACTGAAATAATGGGTATCACAGTATCATAAGTCTATCTATCAAACAAAAATGGAAGCTGTTGGCGCATATCATATGCGCCTCCCAAGTCATCGAGTGCGGACTATGGTTGTCCCACTGGACCTTGACCTGATCTATTGTTCGACGTCACATCTGTCGAGCACGATGATCCAGGATGAATATCGACTCAACCCAGAGCACTGCCTCGTCTGATACCTACAAAGAACTCATGTCAATAACATGTGTAGGATCACTAATATAATATCTCAAAATAAATACGTGAAAAACATTGTGCATATGCCTCAAAGAATCAGGCAAGGCTAGTCGATAGGCCATGGGTCCCCTCCTTTCCACAATATCGAAGGTCCCATGAACCTAGGAGAGATTTTATCTCCCTTTCCAAACTTGATCTAACTCTTATACAGTTTTACCCACAAGAAAACTCGATCACCAACCTGGTAACTACAGTCAACATGGTGCACATCGACATAACTCTTATGTCGATCCTGCGCTTCTTTAATCCTTGGTATTATTGTTTTCATTTGCTCTTTCGTTTCTTGGATCGCTTATGGTCCCACCAGGACCCTATCCTCAAGATGATCCCAAATCAAAGGCATCTGGCATGGTCTCTTGTAAATAAACTTGAAAGGCGTCATCTTAATGGTGCTTTGGTAACTGTTGTTATAAGCGAATTCCACCAGTGGAAATAATTCTTCCCAATGCTTTTGTTGGTCCATCACTTACATGCGCAACATGTCCTCCAAGGTCTGGTTCGTTTGTTCGGTCTACTCATTAGTCTCCGGGTGATATGAAGTACTGAAGTTAAGTTGGGTTCCCAGAGCCTCTTGGAAACTCATCCAAAATCGTCCAGTAAACACCGATCCTCGATCGAATATAATCCTCTTAGGCATGCCATGCAGCCTCACAATCTCACTGATGAAAAATCTAGATATGCCAGGCACCTGATACATCATACACATAGGAATAAAGTGAGAAATCTTCATCAAAGTGTCTAATACTATGAAAATCGAGTCGTGTCTCCTTACCGTCAGTGGAAATCCAACAAAAAAATCCATCGAAATAATCTCACATTTCGATTCTGGAATAGTGTGCAGTTGTAGTAATTCTTCTCGGTTTCTATGTTCATCCTTTACCTGCTGACATTCTAGACATCTGGCCACATAGTTGACTATGTCTGCCTTCATTCTATTCTAGAATAATAAGGGTTTAAGGTCCTCCCTCATATTCGTGACTCCTGGGTGAGTCATGTATACTGCTCTATGAGCCTCGCTTAGGATCAAGCTCCTCAACTTGTCATTCGGTGGTACGTAAATCCGATTTTTAAACTTCAATAATCCATCGTTCCTTCAAATATGGGTACCATCATTGTGTTTTTTTTTATAAAACCCTCGACCTCTTGGTACCAGTCATCATCACGCTGTAAAGTTAGAATCTTTTCACGTAGATTCGTCTGAAGAGGAAACACAGAAAATATGCGTGGTCTCCAACTCAATGCATCTACCACTCGGTTCATTTTTCCTTTTATGTAAGTAATCTTGAAGTCGTACTCACTAAAAAATTATGACCAATGTCGTTTTCACGCATTCAGGTTGCTTTGTGTAAATATGTGTTGTAGTCTATAGTGGTTCATCTTTAGTTCAAATTTTATTCCAACAAGGTAGTGTCTCCAAACCTTCAAGGCATATACGATGGCTAAAAAATCCAAATCATGCATCATGTAGTTCTCCTCATTCCTTCTCAGTTTCCTCGAGATGTAAACAATCACTCGATCGTCTTGCATCAGGACTTCGCCTAAGCCTTCCTTGGATGCGTCCGTGCATACCAAGAAGTCTGAGTCCATGTCAGGGACTTTTAGTATCGATGTCATTGTCAATAGATCCTTGAGCCTCCTAAAATCTTTTGCGCATTTATCGGTCCAAAAAAACTTCTTGTTCTTCTTCTTCAACTCCGTGATCAGATTTCCTATCTTCAAAAATCCCTTGACAAATCGTCGATAGTATCCTGCTAAACCCATGAAGCTACGTACTTCCAGGACATTCGTCGGCATAGGCCATTCCGTAATAGCCTCGACCTTTGTTGGATCCATGGTGATACCTTCGTCGGAGATGACATGCCCCAAGTAGTGAATATTTGATTGATAAAATGAGCATTTGGACAACTTCCCCCAAAAAAATTTCTTTCATAGACACTGTAGTACCAAGTGCAAGTGCTCATCATGCTCCTCTGGCATTCAACAGTAAATCAAAATATCATCAATGAATACTTGGATGAACTTGTCCAAGTACTCACGGAACACCCCTTTCATCAAACTCCTAATTACCCCTAGGGAATTTGTCAGTCAAAATGGTAAAACAATAAACTCATAATGTCCAAACCTCGTCTTAAAGTCATTCTTAGGGAAGTTATCCTCCTTGATCCATAACTGGCGATACCTTGATCGCAAATCGATCTTTGAGAACACTATCTCACCCTTCATCTGATCAAACAGATCATCTATCCTCGGCAACGGATACTGATTCTTGAATGTTTCCTTGTCCAATTGACGGTAATCAATGCAGATCCTCTATGACCCATCCTTCTTTCATATGAAAATAACAAGCGCACCCCACTGTGAAACACTTGGACGTATCATCCCTAGGTCTAGCAATTCTTTCAGTTGCATTCTCAACTCCTATAACTCCGGGGTCGACATTCGATAAGGAGTTCTCGCTATCAGTTCAGTCCCCGATTTTTGGKCTATAGTAAAATCTAGTTCCCTCTCCAGCGGCATCCCAGGTAACCCCTTTGGGAAGACATCCACAAACTCTCTCACCATAGGAAGGTGTTCTAGACYTTCCGCTACTCCTTTCTCGTTTAACGCAAGGATCACATAAATCTTACATCCCTTKCCCATGCTCTTTCGTAACTACAAGAAAGAGATGAACCTCAGGGAAATGCCTAGGTTCTGTCCTACAATAACGCGTCCTTTCCCCTCATCATCGACSAAGATCAACCATTTCGTATTATAGTTGAGTATCGCCTCATGCAATTCCAACCAGTCCATACTGATCACGACGTCATAAGATCCTAATATTGTGACGTACAGGTTGGACCTGGTGACAAACTCTCCCAGGTTAAGGGTACAACCCATAACCCTTCCTCCAACCTTCTGTTTGGCTCCCGAAGCCATCTCTACAAAGTTAAACTCATAATGTTCGATTGCCTTTCCCTTAATACTTTTTAGTGCTGCACCATAAATGAAACTCTCAATAGCACCAAGATCTATCAAAATACTAAGGGTTTGGTCAGCGATGGTACCTAACGTCTCGAGCACAGTTGATTGGTGCTCTGCCGGGGGTTATTCACCACTGCATGAATCCGATGGGCCTTGCCCATATCTACCATGGTAGTGGGTCCTACTGATCTAGATTCTCTAGTCCTCTCCACAGGGCAGTCACGCTAGTAGTGTGGCTCCCCACACGTCCAACACCCCTTCTTCGGTCCAGTACTCCTGGTACCCGAAGTATAAGATGATGACCCATCGACTTGGAATCCTAGTTTTTTCTTCTGAACAAGTCTAACTATTGCGCCTGCGGTCGATGCTGCTACTGATGCGATGGTCCTCGATAAGGTGTCCATTGCTGAGGCACTAGTTGTTGAGGTGTAGTGAAAGTGGATCCCCTCTGGAAGCCACAATATCCCATCATATCTCTGGCTAGTGTCTGATGTTTTTGTGCACCAGATGACACCTTCCCTATTGGTCTCACTGGAGTCCTTCTCTGACCCCCGCTTATAAGCTCCTCCTCTTCTATGAGGGATTTCTATATGGCATCATGCAAGTTTTGAGGCATCAAAATCCTAACCTTTTCACGTATTCTTCCATTAAGGTCGAACATGAACCTGTTGAACATGAAACTGTTGAACTTAAGAAACTCCATAAAACAAGCCTCATACTCGAGCACCATACGGCCACCCTGTCGTAAGGCATTAAACTCGTTGAGCTAACTCTCAATGAATTCCTATGAGAGTTACCTCTCTTATAACTATTCCTCGAACAATTCCCATGACACCTCATTGACAACCATGTTCAGCTGTGACAAGAGCGTCTTCCACCATAGAAGAGTGCTCCCCTTTAGTTGAAAGACCGCTATGCAGACCTTCATGTTGGAGGTATAGTCGCGAAGTGCAAAGCACATCTCCATAGTCGCGAAGTGCGAAGTGGAAATTTGACCTTCTCTAGTTCGCGGTGAATGCTACCAGTACCAACCAGAGTGTGCGGTGGACCCTCAGGGGGTGCCAACACCCTAGCCTCATCTCTATCCAAATGGTTGATCATTGCCTCAGACATCTGCTAAAAAGACCTCACCATTCCAACCACATCACCCACCACTATCTTCTCCTGCCCGACAACATGTTCATCTCCCTGGGGGTTAGACCCCTCAGGTGTGGATGCTACTGCAGGCATCACGCCTCCTCCCCTAGCACCCCGTCATCTGCCTCCGCGACGTCCTCTAACCATTCTTACCTGCACGAATACAAGTCAACTTAATTAGAAAATTATAATAAAATATCATATCAACAAAATCCGTAGTGATCCCAAGTCGTGGGTTGAACCCCCTCTGATACCACATGTAACGATCCAATCGTTATGACTACTAGCGAAGTAGGAGTGCAATTTTATTTTATTTTTAAGGGAAGGAGGTGACGACGACAACAGTTTAAAAACACCACTGATGATGAATGCAAGCATGCAGTCCAGGTGACAGGAAACTATGAATCCATGCACTAGCACAAGGGAAACTGGTTAAAACATGTGTATAACAATAAGGAGGAACGACTACCCACCTGATACAACATGACCTCGCCTAAAAGCTAAGGGACAACATCCCCATCTCAACAAAATGGCCTTGATGAACAAATCCTAGAACCCCAAGGTGCGCGAACCCCATGCCTGAAGGCGTTCAACCCATGCGCCAAAAGAAAAATTACAACACTCGACGACACTCTCACGGAAGGCACAAAATCTGGCCAAGTTATCATTCACCACTATCTAATAGGGAGCACCATGATCCCCTCAACAGGAATCATGCCATCCCCAGATGACAAACTCATCAATAACCTTGGCTCAACACATCGCAACGGGACAAAGGATTCAAGAAAATACAGTGTGCTAGGATGTGAAACAGTGACAAGAAGACTATGCCCACACCCCTAGCATCCGGTCAAAAGGACTCTAGATGATGTTACTCAAGAAAGAAAAAAAAAACGCAACTGTTATGCGACTTAGCCAACACCCCAATCGTTCATCAGTCTAAACTCGTCAATTACCATATAATTAACATTAAGTATAATCTAAATCGCATGTCTAAATTATAAATTAGTCATTAATTTACAATCAAAATGACATTAAATACAACCAATCTAGCAAGTCTAGTTACCATTTGTCCATCATTACCATCTAATTGACAAATCTAATTTAACCAATACTAAAACCATAAACTGCAATTACCATCTAATTGACAGGTCAGTTTAATCAAGGTTAAAACTAAAGGACAAGTCTAGTATGAGTTAGTTAAAGGCGATCTAAACAATTCAAGGTTGTTTATTCAATGAAGAGGTTGTCAAATGCTAATAATTTATTGTAAGAAGTAATTACAATTTACCAAAGTTGCAGACTACTGTGTACATTATTCATGGGCTATCAATTAAAAAAAACCAGAAGGCATGTAGATGACAAGTCACCGGGCCATCTAGGTAAAACACGATCCAAATTAGACTACGTTTTAATCAATTTATAGAAGGTTTGTCAATAAGTAACAAGAATTAAACACATGCAAGAGTTATATACCATTAACTTAGGAATATATAAATGAAAATGTAGTCCTGATAGGCCATTAATAAATGAAACGTACTCCTAACATGGTAGCAAAGCAGACCCAAGGTAAGTCCGGACGCAGCGCAGTCCTAGGGACCAAGTGCCAGGCACACATGAGACTAAGGCTGTCTTAAAAGAAAAAATTGTGCACAATACAGACAACCCAATGGAACTATAAAATTGATGTGGTTAAAAACATATAATCATAAAGCCAGTAAATACAATTGCAATGCCATTAAAGCAAGTCGTTTTACCTTATTCACCACATAATGGAATTATACATAATCACTGTCAAAAGAGAATGTAAATATAACTGCAATGCCATCTGTAAAATCATAATTTCTAGTAGCTCTAATCGCATTGTTAATTAATGAAGACATGGTACATTACTCACCATAGACTGGAATATAGGATCCTTGTTCTACACGGTCAAATGCATGGGTAAATTCAATGTTGCAATCAAAGAGGTAGGTTGTTACAACACATTTGTGGGTACATATCGCAGAGGTAAATTTATCACAACAATTCATGGTTACATCATGCAAAGGTAAGGTGTTACAGCCATTACATGGATAAAAATCGCAGAGGTAAATTTATCACGGCAATTCGTGGTTACATCATGCAAAGGTAAGATATTAAAACCATTACATGTATACAAATCGCAGAGGTAAAGTTATCACAACAAATTTGTGGTTACATCACGCATAGGTGTCACAGAAAATGTGGGTACATAACACAGAGGTGTCATCRAAAAGGTGGGTACAGTTCACAGATGTTTAGTTTCAATTCCAATTTCTGTGTCCCCTTTTTACACCCAAGTGGTTCGAATATTGTAACCTTTGGTGATGCAACTTTTCAAACACAACATAAATGCATCATAAATAAAAGGATTGAAAAGACAAAGTTTAACATAGAAATCCCAATCGGGTTCAAACCAGAGACCTCTTGATCTGCATTCAAATTCTCTACGACTGAACTATAGGACCAAATACAAGTGAATCGTAGTTAAGGGTGTAATTGCAGTCAAATCATTGATGCAATTTCTGATAGGAAATCACTATCTAGAATCAATTGTAATACTCGCTATCTATCAAAAGATATCACTGCCCAAAGCTATATGCGGTCGATGTCCAACAATAGAGTTATGTTATTTACCACACAATGTGCTATTCATAAAATATAACAACACTATGTTTAAACTATCAAATTTCTCCTCAAATAATCGCTCATTTATGAAGTCGCACATGTATAAAAATAAAAATTAGATCGCAGTCCTCATTGTCGTCAATATATAAGGAATCGTAGTCAAAATAATTATGAAATTGCAGTTAAGGAATAAATATAAATTATTGGATACCAATTTTGGGGTCTCCTAATGAACGTTGTCGGTCATTAAATTTGATGCCTCTTATCAATTCTATGTCTAAAAAAGGTATGGATGTTCATTTATACAACGAAGTTCTATGTAACATGCCAGGAAAAATGCCCATAAATAAAACGGTTGTCAACAAATTAAACATAGCCAAACTAGAAGACATAGCGATAGTATGCCAAGAAGTCACAGAGACGAAGCGCAAAGACAATCAATCAATCGTGGAGGATAATTTCCTTCTATAAAAATAAACGCAGAGTTAAGTGTAGGGAGGGATCACAACACAGATTTAAGTTTCTAGTAATAGGTAAAAACACAGAGTTGATTTATCCAGCAAAAACACAGAGTTAAATTCATCTGCAATATATAAAAATGCAGAGAATACCAAACACAGTCTTCAGATGCCGAGAATGATGAATACACAGAGGTGATAAAACAAGAACAGGTCGAGACAAGGCAGAGATCGATGCATAGATAAAAAGGGTAAACAACTGGGAAAACACGTCCTTCACTCTTCATCCACGCACAGAAAAGAAGGGCGTTTAGATCCATAGGTCTATTAACACCGAGATGACAACTGTAGATCAGGCTCCTGGCTGACTGCTCAAGCGTAGACTAATGAGTTAGGGACGAATGCAAAAAAAACATAAATCGCAAATCATCATAATCAATAAACCATGGGATGGTCAAGACATGCAAGGATCGAAGGCCATGGGAATAAATAAACATCCAGCTAAGGGCTATGGGGGGAATTTCAGTCATCAACTAGAATGATAAGACAACAATTTTTTTTACCTGATTAAACATACAAAACTAAAATAATAAATCATACTAACTATATACCATGCGGAAACCAAGTAAGCGTACCATAGCCTAAGTCGTCCGCTTTGAGTTGATGTCCTGCGTGCTCCGAGCAAATCCCGCTTGCCGACCGGTGAGACTTCACCGGTACCTCCCAGCCAATTCTATGGGTAATCTTCTTCCCCCATATCCCCCCGATCCGCAAAGGGTCCATGCACACTAACCAGAGAATCAACTAGCTTCCAGCTCACCTCGTAAGGCCTAGATACCACTCCTCACCGAGATGGGTATCCCAACTCCCACAAGCTAAGTCATTCTAGTATAAATTTATGCAACGTAACATTACACATAATAGAATATAGCATTATCCTTCTCATCCCTCCATTATATAGAGTTTCAAAGTCATTTCCTTTCCCAAAATCCCATTTAATTTAATGTTTAATAAATTAATTCATAAAAATCCTCCCCGTACATGTGTCACCCATCCCCTTCATTCCTCCACAAAATAATTTCATTAATTAATTAATTACCCTTATTTCCCTCACCCACCTAAAGTCTATCCTAGAATCGCTCCTAGGTGTCCCCATATTCCCTTACAAGTTTTAATAACTTTCGCCCTTATTAATTTACTAGTTGAGTTTAAATTAGAAAGTTCTTTAATGCTAGATACCTTACTAAGTTAGACTCTCTGCTTTTTCCTTTTGTTTCCCCTTTCTTTTTATGTTTCTGTCTTTTTCCTAGTTTCCTAATTATTTTAGATTTCCCTCTTTCCCTTTTTATTTAAACTCAAAAAGGCACGTGCAGATTTCCCTATTTCCCCTTTTTTTTTAAATTTTATCCCAAAAGATTTTTATAAATCAATTTAATTTCTTACCCCCTTCTTGTCACAATATTAATGATGATTATCATTATTATATATTTATATTTTATTTTTATTTTATGCAAATATTCTTCTTTTACCACAAGTTTCACCTAGACCTAGATTTTAATTTTCGAGGCTAGGCGACATTTTATTAGGGAAAAAGTTTTAAATTTTTCTTATCACATTATTCTTCCTAGGGTCATCTAGGTTCATCCATTTATTAATTAACAACATGACGTGCCCTTCAGGATGCACTAGGTGCTCCAAGGGTGCCACTTACCTCATTTTTCTTTCCTTGCATGACGTGCCCTTGAGGATGCACTACCTATTTGTAATGTTCAGATCCACAGAGCCTTATAAAACAAAAAAAAATTATGTTAAATAAATGCTATCCTAACATTTTTAATACTTCATAACCAACATACAACCAATAACCAGCATATATAAAATTTATTGAACTGATCATAATAAGCTTATGAACAACCATATAACACTACATATTCCTTTAATACATAAATTAAAATACCTTCGTCTGATGCTAAGCTCTCGCTTGTCTTGTTGTCCTCCCTACTACTACCTTGCCCAAACCGACTAACCTCCCAACCAGCTAGGAGCAGCCTGTATGGCTCCCTAGCTCTAGGAAATCAAAAGGAATCATGGCTCCCATGCCCAAAACCCCCAGCAACCCAGTGCCCCCTGCAATGGTTCATCAAAACCCCCCAAAAACTCAACTCCTCACACCAGAGATATCCACAGAAATATATCCTCCTCCTCCAAAATGCTTCCTCCCCCCAAAGAAGGATGATCCTACCTGTAAGACTCTTCCCCGCCATATCCCCCCTTCACCAAATCTCCTCCCCTTCATTAATTTCCTTATCTCTTCCGTTATTATCTTATCCCCTTCATTAGTGCTTCATTTCCCCCCTGCATACGTAAAGTATTTAATTAAATAAATTAAAATTATTAAGCCCCTTTAATTCATTACACAACCTTTAATGAGTCAATTGATTAATAAATAAGTAATTAATTAATATTATTAATACTAATCATTGTTTAACTAAAACCACATTAGGACAATTANTAAAGTATTTAATTAAATAAATTAAAATTATTAAGCCCCTTTAATTCATTACACAACCTTTAATGAGTCAATTGATTAATAAATAAGTAATTAATTAATATTATTAATACTAATCATTGTTTAACTAAAACCACATTAGGACGATTAATTATCTAATTAATTTTACTTAATAATTCCTATGCATCTATTTAACTAGGGTTGTTACATACACCCACCCTTCAGGAAACTTCGTCCTGAAGTTAAGGTATCTCATGGTACAAAGGAAAAGAAATATGCTTCACACATTCATAACAAATAATCGACACTATTAGTAAGTAAGACAAGAAAACTCATACATACTAGTGTAGATGTTCAATAAATGCATGTGTAGCTAGTACATACAAGTCTCGTGCATGTACTAATAATCAATAACTGTCACCCTTTAGTAATTTATGTATGCATCCAATCCAATCAACAAGACTAGTCTTTTATAAAAGATAATAAATGAATCAAATGTTTTCGAAATCCTTTAATTACAATTATCCAGTTCAACAATTTCATTTAGACAACTGTGGTTTAGTTACATAATTATGAATATTCATATATACACATTTTATTTTTAGAAGGAAAAAACTAAATTCCACCATCAGACAAATCTCCGTACTTTCTCAACTATTTCTACTCATCCTTCCTCCCTAACTTACTTTCATCTTCATTCCTATCCTTCCTCTGCTAGACTATCTTGGAGTGTCAACTATATTGAACTAACTCCAAATAGAACCCGTAAGCGGAAGTGTCGCTATCTCGACCAAGCTTCCCCAACAGGAAACTGACAGTCATCATCACACGTCTTAGAGAGCATGAGCTAACACTGTCCTCCCATGACTTCATGTTTCAGAGGATACACGGTGGGAAATGCCTCCACCCCTCCTAATCATAACTAGGGTCCACACCATACAATGGAATATACAGTGGCACCTTGTTGCTGGGAGTTTTGTCATCATTTATTTGATTTTTGGCAATCTCATCACCTGAAATCCTACACTGGTCCACATATCATAGCAATGCATCCAAACCAATATAATTTCACATACAAATATTCATACCAAAATGTTTCTCGGCTAGTGGTCATGATATCCACTTTCATCATCATTACGTTGGCTATTTCATAGCCCATAACCTGCAGATTAGTCTGTAACACAAACTCATACATTTCTATGCATTATCATCATGTAATTGCATGCAACCATCATTTCAATTCGGTATCCATGTAACAACAACTTAACATCAAGTTTTCAAGTTAGAAATAGATCTCATAATATCCCATAATTCAATTTCGACACCTATTCATAAGATTATCATTTACCAAATAGATTGCATCATATCCAACATCATTCTAATAGCATTTAAACATTCAAAAATTTTACATTCTCACAATATGTCGCATCATATACATCATCATCAATAACATTTAAACGTTTGTAAAATTTACATTCACATAGTAGATTGCATTATATACATCATCATCAATAACATTTAAACATTCATAAAATTTAGATTCACATAGTAGATCGCATTATATCCATCATCATCAATAACATTTAAACATTCATAAAGGTTCATACATTTTAAAGTTTAAGTGTATCATTTAATAGTTTCACTGTGAATAGAAAATAAAGTATATAGGCCTCAGGTATCTTGGCTATCTAAGTCAAAAGGTGGTGTTACATACACCCAACCTTCGAGAAACATATTCTCGAGGTGGTAAAAAAAGTGAGGGATAGTCTCGTCATAGTGTCTCGGCGTCTTCCCAAGTAGCAGATCCTGGACTATACTTGTCCCACTAGACCTTAACTTGGTCTACCAGATGGTTCCTGAGCTGTCAGACTCTATGGTCCAATATGCATAACGGTTCTACCGTGAGGGTTCCCACGTCCGATACCTGCAATTCCTTACAATTTAGTTTATGTGATTCATCAACAACATAATGACGTAAAACAGATACATGAAAAACATTATGATTTTTATGCAAGTGGGGTGGCAATACAAGACGATAGGAAACGGGTCCAATTTTCTATTGGATTCTAAACAATCCTATAAATTGAGGTGACAACTTTGTCCCCTTCCCGAACCGTATGGTACTTTTATTAGGCCTGGTACAAATGAAAACATGGTCTCCCACCTCATAACTTCGGTCGGTCCTATGTGCATCTGCATAAATTTTCTGTCTATCCTGTGCTTCCTTCAGTCTCTGCCTAATTTGAATTACCTGTTCCTCCATCTCTTGAATCAATTCTGGCCCAACTATTACTCGGTCTTCTAATCTATCCCAACTCAATGACGTTCTGCATGGCCTTCCATACAGAGCTTCGTAGGGTGGCATTCTGATGGAGCTATGAAAACTGTTATTGTAGGAAAACTCTACCAAAGGTAGGTACTTCTCCCACTGGGTTTAATTATCCATGACATATATCTCAAGCATGTCTTCCATGAATTGATTTACTCTCTCAGTTTTCCCATCTATTTCAGAATTATAAGATGTGCTTAAGTTCAACTGAGTCCCCAATGTTGACTACAAACTTGTCCAAAACCTAGAAGTGAATCTGGAGTCCCTATCGGAAATGATCTTCTTAGGTATCCCATGCAAATGGATAACCTCACTTACAAACAGACGTGCCACATCAGTGACATCGTAAGTGTTTCTAACCAGAATAAAATGAGCACTCTTGGTTAACTTATCAACTATCACAAGAATGGCATTGTATCTATGAGATGTGAGCGGCAACCCCACAACAAAATCCATAGAGATGACTTCCCACTTGGACATAGGAACATCATGTGGTTGTAGGAGGCCTGCCAGGTGATGGTGGTTGTATTTCACTTGTTGACACTCTAGGCATTTGGTGACGAAATGGACTACATGCGCACAATAAAGTTCTCTATGGGCGTCCTTCAGTATGATGCTTCGAATATCCCCATTTTCAGGGATGTACATCCTTCCCTGATATCTCAATAGTCTGTCTGCTTCCAGACTATATCCTTCATACTTTGGTTCTAACTGCCTCCCACTCTAAAGGTTTGAAGTAACTTTTAAATACCAACTGTCTCCTTGGAGTTGCGTCAACACATGTTCCCTCAGATTGAATTTTAAGGGTACTAAGGAGAACACACGTGGTCTCCTACTCAAGGCATCCACGACCACATTTTCCTTCCCCTTGATGTACAAAATACCAAAATCATACTCACTCATAAACTCACTCCATCGCCTTTGCCTGGCATTTAGATCTCTTTGAGTGAAGATATGTTTTAAACTTTGATGGTCTATTTTGAGCTCAATGTTTCGCCCCACAAGATAGTGCCTCCAAAGTTGCAGAGCTAACATTACAGTTGCCAACTCTAAATCATGAGTCGCGTATATCTCTTCATGTTTCTTCAAATTTCTTGATGCATAAGCTATCACTCCTCCATCCTGCATTAGCATGGACCCCAACCCTTGCTTTGAGGCATCTGTGGAGACTGTGAAGTCCTTCTCCACATCTGGTACTCGTAGAATTGGCGCACTAGTTAGTAACCTCTTAAGCTCAATGAATGCACTATCACGTTCTTCTTTCTATTCATACCTGACCCCCTTGCACTGCAAAGTGGTGATGGGTTTCGCTATTTTTGAGAATCCTTCCACAAATCTCCGATAATAACTTGCTATACCCATGAATCTTCTCACCTCATGGGAATTTTTCGGCACTGGCCACTCCATAATGGCCTTTACCTTTTCTGGGTCCATAGAGATTCCTTCACCGGAAATGATATGACCTAAATAGTGGATCTCTTTCTGGAAGAAAGAACATTTTGACAACTTCCCATACAATTTGTTCTCTCTAAGGCAGGACAACACTACTCGTAAGTGTTCCTCATGTTCTCTTTCGTTCTTGGAATAGATGAGGATGTGATCTAGGAAGACTTGTACAAAATGGTCTAAGTATTTCTGGAATACGTCATTCATGAGTCTCATGAATACTATTGGCACATTAGTCAATCCAAAAGGTACTATGACAAACTCATAATGTCCAAAATGAATTCGAAAGGTGGTTTTTGGGATGTCGCCTTCCTTAATCCTTAACTGATGATACCCTGATCACAAATCAATCTTTGAGAATACCACTGCTCCTTTAATCTAATCAAAGAGTTCATCTATTCGTGGCATTGGGTACCTATTTTTCACTGTAGCACGGTTTAGGTCCCGGTAGTCTATACATAATCGTAAGGATTCATCCTTCTTCTTTACAAAAATTATTGGTGCACCCCAAGGTGAAACACATGACCTTATTAGCCCTAAGTCTAGTAACTCTTTCAACTGCATTTGCAACTCACAAAGTTCCAGCGCTATCATCCGATATGGAGTCTTGGAAATTGGTTCTGCACCAGGTTTTAGCTCAATAGTAAAATCAAGCTCCCTCTTAGGAGGCAACCCTGGTAACTCATTTGGAAATACATCCTTAAATTATGACAATACCGGGTACTGATCTAGTGAGGGTCCCTTCCTTTCATTCACTGCTTCAAATACATATAGTCGACACCCTTGCCTCAAGCATCGCTTCACCTTCATAGTTGAGATAAAGTGTAATGACACTTTTCTCCGTACACCCTGGATCTCTACTGGTCTTCCTTCATCATCGACACAAAGCACCTTTTTTGCGAAACAATCTACCAAAGCTCGATGAGCTGCTAACCAATCCATTCCAACGATTAGGTCATACGCCCCAAGAGCAGTGACGTATACCTTCAACCTGGTTGTACACACTCTCGGGTCTGCTATACAGTTATCAACGCTTGGTCCTACTGCTTGTTTTTCCCCCGAAGCCATATCGACTTGTTTAAATTCATCATGCTTGTAGGATGCTAACCCACTCTTTTCTAATGCAGATGGTGAAATAAAACTACCTATCACACCAAAATCAAATAAAATCTTAATATTGATATGATTTAGCGTACCTGATGACTCCACTACCATGGATTGATGCTTGTCCTGGCGATTATTAACCGATGCATAAATCTGGTGGCTGCTACTTGCTCTTCCCATCAGGGCCTTTCCTTCTCTATGCGTGAATCCTGATTGTAACTCCGGGCAATCACACTGGTAATGGGGTCCTCCACATCCCCAATAGGTAACACAGGATTGAACCTGTGCACTGTTATGTGACTATCTCTGAAATGAGTTCCTTCCTCTGGAACCCCTACCCCTACTAGTTGTTCCCTGGATGGTCATGGTCCTATCTACATCGTTGGCAATGAATGAGATCCTGCCCTCATTGCCATTGAAATCCCTGTGGCTACTGTCCTTGGTGCGACTYTGTTACCATATGGAGGTGGCCTTGAGCCCCCTCCCCTGGGAAATGTCCTAGGGGCCTTCCTGACGAATCCAAGACAATGCAGAAAGGTTGACCTCATACCTCCATTCAAGTTCATGTGTTCCTCCCTATAACACACATTTTCCACTACTTYTGCTACTGAAGACRGTTTCCACATCCGCACCATAGCTCTGATCTTAGGGTTTAGMCCATAGATGAAKCATTTTGCCTGTTGTTGGTCATTATCCATGCATTAAACATATTTGACCAATTCCATAAACCTGATCTCATACTCTTCTACAGTCCTGTTTCCCTATACTACGGCATGAAAYGCTCCTACTTGTTGTTCCTCATAGTAGGCTGATAGATATTTCCTTCGAAACCTCTCCTTGAAAAGTTCCTAAGATACTGTGTCCGGGGTAAGATGCAGTTGTATTTCCTAGCTACCCCACTAGTTCAAGGTGTTGTCTCTTAACTGAAAAATCGCTATCTTTGCCTTTGAGTTGGACACATAGTCCCTTATGGAAAAACACCTTGTCATGCCTTCCAACCATGCTTCCGCGCATTCACTGGCATGACCCCCAACAAACTTCGAAAGTTTGATATTCTGCAATTATTGAGTGATGTCTTCGGGTGGAGGTCCTCCCCCTGAATCCCTTGATGCTTCTAGATTACCTGTTCTAGACAGTGGGGGTTCCACTTCAGTCCCTACTGGTTGTTGCCCCTTTAAAGTCTCATTTATGGCCTCCAAAGAGCGTAGTATGAGAGCTAGTTCCAGCGATGGTGGTGGCAGCATTGGCGGTGTTAGCGGCGCCTGCGAAAATCATCCTCTTCCTCGATTCCCTTGAGTCCTAACCATCCCTTATGATTTAACCTTCATCAACCAAAGTTGTCAGGGTGAGTTCAAGGACGTTTCAAATTTGTGCTACTTAAACTAGAAACAGCGTTAGGTGTAAGTTTTTATTTACTTGTCTATAAATAGACATTACTCTCTTTAGGGGATTGGCTAGGTTAGGGCTAAAGCCTCTAATCTTGATTTATTCACCTAAGAAAACTATTGAATCCTCTCGCCTCGTAGCTACACTAGCTTTGCGTCATTCTCGCCAGTTCCTCTAGTTTACTTTCCTAGCGTGCATGAAATCCCCTCTCGCTTATCTTGTTCTAAGTCCTTATACTTTGCGTTTACGACTAAATAAGGTGACTTCCAACCTAATGTCGATGAAATGAGTCTAAGTCTATCCTTCGATGCTTGACATGTGGGATTTCCTTGGCGCATTGTACATATGCATTGAATTGTGTGCCTCGGTGGCTGCAGGTGCGAGTCTTGAGGATTGTAGAGTGGTTTTCGGGCATTGGAGCTTTAGCGCTTGTGCACTGTGGTTATGTATTGTTTCTAGACTTGTGGTCGCAAGATGTAGTGAGCCTGAGGCGATGCACCGAAGCTTGGTGCTCAGCTTTGACTGGTAGAATGGAATGGAGGGAATTGGCACTTGGCTCGGTGCTTGAGGGCTCGGAACTCAATGTTTGGTTAACATGGATAATTGGAGATTATACTTCGGGATAGTATTTTATGACTATTAATTTATTTATGTATAAGAATTTATTTTATAACGACTCATGAGGGGTGCGTTGGTGTTAGTGCTCTTCTTGAGGCGCTTAGCTTGGTGGGTGGTCTTGGGTTCAAAACCCATGGACCGTCTAACATTTTAATTAACTTTAATGTAGATTAACTTTACACTAAATAAAACAATTAATTTAATATATATATATATATATATATATATATATATATATATATATATATTAAGATTATTTAAGTAACTTTAAAATTATTTTTACACTAAATTAAAGACAGTTAATTAAAACAATTAATTAAATTAGTTGATTGAA
>JASDQU010010989.1:391085-412717 GCA_032191745.1 Picea mariana | reverse complement strand
GTGTTGTTGCAAGTGCCCTCTTTTTTTTTTCTTAATTATTATCATCATTTTTCTTTGTACAACGCGCAGGCTGCCTGGCTTCTCCTCGGCTACTGGTTTGTGTATGTGGCTTCCATAGCTCATATGTATTACGTTCATGGGTTGTGCACACTGTGCTTCCTTGCGACTTGGTTTTGTTGTTGTGCATTGGTGTGGCACAGTTTAGCGGGCTTCTCCTTGTGGCTTTGCGCAACTTTGGATCCTGATTAACCTGGTGCTTGCTTTTTTTTTTTATATATTTTATTTTATTTTTAACATTGTTGTAGCATGTGGTCTCATGGTCTTGGTGCTAGGCTTTGTATTGAGTATTGGGTATCCTTAGTGGGTTCCTCCTCATAGCTTAGCGCTTAAAAGTTTGGTGCTCGGCTCGACATTTAGCTTAAATGCTTGATAGATCAGGGTTTAACTTTGATATAGGGTTGTATATCGCGTGTTGGCGTTGGCTCATGGGCACTTGTGTGTTGTGTTTGTGTATGGAGGTGGAGCTTGGGTGTTTGGCTTGTATGGTGTTGTTGTTTGATATGTGAGCAATATAGACCTCAATATGATAGCCATTGAACATATATACAGGAGTAGTGTTTGAAATGAGAGAGCATCTCAAGAGGATTGCAGTCATGCCATTTACAATTACGTGTGCTACTCCTTCGAGTATTGCAATACAGGAACCTCAGCGTATTAGAAAGCCCTCCAGGGATTCGATTTCCTATTCACCTGCTAACAAGTATGAATTCAAGTATGAAAATGTTGCAAACCGCTCGTTAGAGATGAGCAAATCTCTTCAAAAGAATAGTCTGTCTCTCGACCACCTCTAGTCGAAAGTTCTATGTTCACATTTTCTCTTCCAACATCCCATATATCCAACAAGCTGCAAAGATTGATAAATATCTTCAGAGCACTCTCCCAGATTTTTGTTTACAAGGAGGAGGGGGAAGAGATGCAGATTGGTTATCTCTATTTGCATTTTGTAGCTCATTAAATTTATTTAGCTGTGAGCAATTACCGAAGAGATTAGTCACCAGTCATTCGCTAAGGGTGCTTGCATGAGGAGTCCCATTTTTGAATATTGTGAGCAATTATTACCCACCAATATCAATGATAATTTGGGTTACCACTTGGTCTTCGGTAGCTTTAGTATTTTACACGTATTTATCAACTAGGTTCTTTTTAAACCGGTTTGAGTTTTACCATTCGACTTGCATTACGCTTGGGTTCTTTTGAAAAAATAAGTATTCATAACGTTACAAGAATCCCTTTGATCATTATAGTGATAGAAATAATAATACCATGTGATTCTCGATAGTCCAATGAATAGTTTGACACTACATTTTATCTCAAATGAATTTGTCAAAGACAACTTTTTGGCCCAAAATCCACTCAAAAGGAGAAGAACTTAACAATAACCCCTATTGTAAGCTTAATCCACATAGCCCTTGATGATATTTGTTTGGTGAAGCTTGGACTTAGTAGTTATGAAATAGTGGACTTGGAGATTGGGTTTGTTGACAACCCAATAATATTTTTTTTTCTTTTATAATTGTTAATTAGACAGATTTATGTCATCAAACCCTCACCCTATTAGTTATATGTCTTGGTTGCAGGAACAAACTCTTACAGATAAACAAATGGCTTGAACAGGTTAACATATAGTTGCCTTAGGTGGGAAGGATATCTTTCCTGCAACACTGTCTCTTCTTCATGATTTAATTAAGTTGTTCTGTTAGGGTTTCCAAGGTTGTAATTAAAGGGTTTCAGGTTGCAGGTTTTTAGGGTTGTTTACAGGACACATACCATAGCTTTCAGTCAAGAGGATGGGTGGGTAGGTAGGCCTATGGCCCCAGATTTTAAACTAGTGGTCTGATTCCATGTGTAAGGTTTAGATCCACAAAGCCTTATAAAACAAAAAAAAATTATGTTAAAGAAATTCTATCCTAACATTTTCAATACTTCATAACCAACATACAACCAATAACCGACATATATAAAATTTATTGAACTGATCAAAATAAGCTTACGAACAACCATATAACACTACATATTCCTTAAATACATAAATTAAAATACMTTCATCTGATGCTAAACTCCCGCTTGTATTGTTGTCCTCCCTGCTGTTGCCTTGCCCATCTTGCTACTTGACCATACCCTAGCCAAACCGACTAACCTCCCAGCTAGCTAGGAGCAGCCTGTTCGGATCCCTAGCTMCAAGATACCGAAAGGAATCCTGGCCCCCGTGCCCAAAACCCCCAGCAACCTGGTGCCCCCTGCAATGGTTCACCAAAAACCCCAAAAACTCAACTCCTCATACCAGAGATATCCACAGAAATATATCCTCCTCCTCCAAAATGCTTCCTTCCCCCAAAAAAGAATGATCCTCCCCGTAAGACTCTTCCCTGTCATATCCCCCCTTCACCGACACTCCTCCCATTCATTAATTTCCTTATCTATTCCTTTATTATCTTATCCCCCTTCTTTATTATCTTATTCCCTTTCTTTATTATCTTATCCCCTTTTTTTATTATCTTATCCCCTTCATTAATGCTTCATTTCCCCCCCTGCATACATAAAGTATTTAATTAAATAAATTAAAATTATTAAGCCCCTTTAATTCATTACACAACCTTTAATGAGTCAATTGATTAACAAATAAGTAATTAATTGATATTATTAATACTAATCATTGTTTAACTAAAACCATATTAGGACAATTAATTATCTAAATAATTTTACTTAATAATCCCTATGCATCTATTTAACTAGGGTTGTTACACTTCTCCAAGGGTGCCACTTGCCTCTTGACTAACTTGGTAGACATAAAAAAAACCCGGAGTCAATACTCCGCCAAGTGATCTTGTGGGAGACTAAGGGCCTCTAAGGAATAAGGCCCCTGCCTTATTTCGTGCCCCTTAGAATCATCGTGAGCAATTGTTGTAGCCGACCCTCATGACATCGTGGATCTTCTCGAACTAGGTAGTCGTTAACCTATAGTTTGAGCCACGGTGGGAGTGCTAGTAGGTTGTGGTAGGGCTTATTTCCACACCTCCCCCTCATTGTCTCTAGTAGTCATGCATGACCCCTCTACTCCACATGTGAGTCTAGTCGGAAAGCTATTGTCAGCCTGCATCATCAATGAATCATGTCAGAAATATATCCATATCATATCATCTAATCAGGTGCACTAATATCACATATAAAACAATCAAACCCTAATGGTTCACTCCCTTACTCGATCCAGAGTCCAAGGGGTTCCATCGATGCCTCTGCATCCTCGAGGTCCAAAATCCTGCACACTCAGTAAAACCGAGTCAATAGCACCTGTCTAAGTCAATGCAGCAAAATAACATGTCATCGGCCCCTAACGCCTCATAATCAAAATCAAATGTTTAATAGTATAATAATCCAGATCACTTGCGAGAAATTGTCCTCAAAGAATAAGTTCGCTCAGTGTGCGCAAGAGAGGGATGTTACAATGTTATTGGACTATGATACAGGTGGACCTAGAGGGAGAATTCAAGGCACAAACTCAATGCATGCTGGACATGAGAGAAAAAATGCTCTGGAACTAAGCCACTGTCTAGGTCAAGGTGCAATGGAATCACCTTGGAGTAGATGATGCTACATGGGAGATGGAATATGAAATGAGACTAGCATACCCATTTGTTTCTTCATATAATTGTACATAGATGGTGTTTTAAACATCAAGAATGGATTTTCTTTAAGGGGGAGGAGAATGTGACACCCTGATTTCCCCCAAGATTGTGATTATGATAAGAATTCATATGATTATGTTTATGAAGCATGTAATTGTGTTTTAATTAATAAAAACACCAAACCGTTGATTGAGAGGAAACAACCTTGAAAGTATTGGCCATAATACACAAGTGGGAACTGATGAAGCAATGATTGATTGAGTGGTTGTATAAGGTGAAGTTGGGATTTTTTTATGTAGAAAAAATTAAGCTTTCTTAGAAAGCTAACTTATGCTTGAAAACATGAACTCATACCCACCAACATACCCATATCAACAAGAAACCACATGACAAATTATGGAGGTCATATCAGTGGTTTGGGAAGTTAATAACTAGTGACAATTTTGTCTCTTGGAGAAGGAAAGGGTTGATTGGTTGACCAGAGGAGGAGGATGCCACGAATTTCCCCTTCATGATTGGGACTAGAGGAAACAAGTGGCATCTATAGGAAGCCACGAGAATCCAAAAAATATTGGAGGAAGAGACCAAGGGTGGAAGGAAACCACAAGACTAGAAAAACAATGAGCAGAGGGTGGTATCAAAGAAAAAATTAAGCATGCATGAGAACAAACAGTAATTCACCTAGATTAGCATCAGAGAACAAAGAATGAAGGATCTCGATAAGAGTAAGAACATGATAAGGAACGAGTGAGAAATAGACTCACAGAGCAGTGGTATAGTGAACAGAGGGTTTCATGAACAAAGGTTGAGAAGCAGAGAGATATTTCCTTGAATAAAATAGGAAGTTTATCCAACTTATAGATGATAACCTTGAAACAGAGACAACCCAGATCCTGACTGGAGAAAACGAGAGCTACGACTTGTTACATAATGTAAATAAAAAAACATTAGTAAGGGGATGTCACTGAGGGACTGTTTATCCAAGAAGGGACTCCAATGTGCAAAGGAAATCCAATTGATAAACTACTTGATAAAATTGTAGAGACCTTGGGATCAATGGGAAGGTGGAAACTTCTGCTATTGTCATAGGAAGAAGGAGAGTAACCTTACTGGATCACCTTAATCTTGGAAACTAGCTCAATCATTCCCCTTTTGGTATCATGGCCCATTATAGGGGTGGTGTAATGTAGGAAGTCACTCTAAAGTATGGCCCAAGGTTGGGAGGAAAGGAATCCTCTCTTATTCAATTGGTGTTGGATATTTCCTTGATCACATAATCATTTAGCTTCGTATGTTTAATTTGTGTATGAATGATGTATAATTGTATATGTCTAAATTCAATGGGAAATTTGAATTCTTATAATAAATGAACTAAACCCATATATATGTATATATATGTTATGGTTTTTAATTGATTTTTTAAATTATGAAAATGAGAAAGTCTGAATAGCCTGTGTCCCTAAGGACCTTTCATCTTTGGAGGAAGGTTTGCAGGATATGAGAAAAAACATTATTTACTTGGTGATGTGAGTGTCCTGATGTCCTAAGACGTCCCGACGAGAAATAGAGGACCTTGAGTACTGAGGAAATCACAATCCTTATGTCAAAAGATTGCAATATATGCACAAATCCTTCTCTGATAAAGTTCAAATTCCTTTGATGGTCTTCGAGTGGCTTTTTGACTCCTAAAGACTCGGTGAAATCCTTGCAGGAACCCTAAAATTGGCTAAGTCTCTAAGTCAGGTGTCAATTAGTAGAAAATCTCAGTGCTGAGTCAAGAGAGTTTATAGTCATTGATTCCACATGGGGACTATATCTCAACCCTTTGGTGAAGGCATCGTCATTGATAACCATCGAGTTTCGGGACTTATGTGAAGTTCGATGACGACAATGATATTATAGAGACAAGGACCTTCGATCCATTGGGAGTGACATTAAGAATATGTGGACCGTTGGTGCCAGACACATTATCATTGGGGTATATAGGTTAGTCAAGTGATTGATGAGCCTAGAGAAGTTTGGACAATGATGAAGGCTTGAGGATTGATGAGATCCATTGATCAACATATAGGCGATAGTTTATCGTTGTCATAGATTATCATAGGACCTGTTTAAGTGATAAACTGGATGAGGACGTCATGTTGAGGAGGGATGATAGCATGTCAACTAGTATATATCTATATGTGACATTTTTCACTCATAGAATGGTCGATGGACATGAGTGGTCCTTAGGGGACTAGAAACCATTAGGTCTTTGACTGCAATATCGACTGTCACATCTATATGTCGCCACATCCTAGTTGTTTGTCGAATGATTTAGGGCATGGGTCTAGAGGTGAGGATAGGAGAATATTTCGATGATGAACATACCTTAAGGTTAAATGTCAATCATTGTTTGGTAGGGAGGAACTATGAAATCTTCTTCGTTGATTAGTGTAGTCCCACTCAGACTGTCTCGCAAGAGCTTGAGTGCATGGGATTAAATGATCATGCTAGCTTAGGGTGTCGATGTGATCAGACCTACTAGATATCATAGACCGAAAGCCATCATATCTAGGATTTTACCAACAAAGTTCATCGTTGAAACTGTTGGTTGGGATGACTTAGAACTCTTGAGGATTAAAATCCCTACGATGATGATTAAAGGTTTTAGGGAAGTCAGAACCAATGAGAGACAAGTTAAGGGAAGGTGTCTCATTGACACCACACCAGTGCCACATCATATGGTATGAGTGGTAGGAAACCATGTGGATGCCATGTGGTAGTAAGATAGATGCATCTACGTGGTAATAAGATAGATGTTGATAATGAGAGCCTGAAAACTTTAGGAGGACATAAATTTAGATCCATAGATAGGATTTAGGCATGGTTATAAATGTTAGAAATATATAAGAGATTAGAATCAACATATGGGCCTTAAGGTAAAATCACAACTAATTTGAGAAAGAGAAATCTTAAAATACCACCATCCTAAGAAAGGGCTAGAGGGATGTGTGTGTTACACAAAAGGTGCAAGGAGATTTAGGAAGAAACAAAATAAATCAACACGGTGGTTTGGTGCTAAGTAAGAAAATCAATTGATTATCAAGGAAAATCCACCTATCTTGGACCCACTGAAGGAGGATAAAAAAGAAGTTTTAGATAAAAAAATTGAAACTCCATTAAAATAAGACCTTTTGTTGTAGTAGGAATCAACACCATAGGGTTCAAATAAAGTTATAAAACCTCTAGAAAGATGATCCGAAATCAGATCCAAAAGCCTGATAGGGCTTGAAAAATGCTCAAAAATGAAAGTGCTCGGAATGCGACGAAACCTGTGCCATTGCGTCCATCTCGTCCCGTTTTCCTGATTCCGGTGGTATATTTACTTTGTCAAACGGGATCCGTATGGAGAAGATATCGCGTTCTGTCCGATAATCCAAATAGGAAAAAAAAAGGGGGATGACTATAAAGTCTGTACAGTCCACGTGTCATGATTACTGTGTAGACCGTACGGTCCATACAGGTGATGTGGCAGTTCCAGAATGCAACACGTAGAAGCTCTAGAAGGTGACATGTGTCAGGCATATTTGGGCGTACGGAGGTACAGTTGGACCTATCTCGAGGTGACACGTGTCACCACTGTAAGGGTGACACGTGTCATGGGATGACGTCAACAGCTTACGTGTCAGATGACAGGGCAGTATAGCAGTGACGCATGGCAGGTGACATGGATAAATCGACAAGAGACACGTGGACGAATTAACAGTTGACAATTGGCAGAATTTGGTTGGTTGGCAAGGTGCCATGTGGCCTAGTCGTGGGCTGCCATGTGGCACCCCGTGGTTGGTTATTTTTTTATATGTAAAATTGGTATGGCATGGCCGGGGGTCGAACCCGCGACCTCCTGGTGGGCAGAGGACTGGCGGGGCCAGGTTAACCGCCCGCCCTATGGGTGGCTCTTGTTAGCTATACCGCATAAATTTTATTTAAATTTAAACTAAATTTTATGTCGCGGAGAAAAAGGTCGGGGCTTAGCCCCAGCCCTCGGCGCAACATACACATGTGGCCTTTCCATATAATCAACGGCACAGGCAGATAGGGTTAGGCCCCGGATCCCGGGAGGATCCCATAGGATCGGGGCTACAGCCATATGAAAATGTGCAGGGGTTGTAACTGTTAAACCCGTGGTTCCTTTGAATATGCCGGGTGACCAGGAGCCAGCACGGACTAGGGCTAGTGCACAGGTGGCGCGCCTGGCCACATGGTCGTGCGCCCATAAGACCAGGGAGCGCCAAAAGGGGGCTGCGCCCGATTTTTGATTATAAAGTGGGTTTTTATACTAAGTTTGGATTTTTAGTTGTATTTAGCCTATTTTTAGTTAATTCTCTCCATTTTTGGGGGATATTGGGCATTTTTGGAGGCCAAATTCTTGGAGGAAGTTGGAGATGAGAAACCAACTTCAACGCTATATAAACTAGGCCTGTTTGAGGCCATGAGAGAGCAGTCAGAGCAGAGTTATGCTGGAGAAAAGCCAAGCCAAAGTCATTTTGATGTAGAGAAGCTTTTGAGGAGGAGACGCTGTCGGACCATTTCTGGGAGCTCCGGACATCCGTTTTGCGTGTCGTTTTCTTTGCAGGGTTCTTGAGATCTGGAAGAACATGACCAGATCAGTCTTGTATCCATTTGGAATTGCAGAAATGTACTTTTGAGAATTTTAACAGAAATAAAGAAGCCTCCCCCACAGAGAAAAAGGCCCGGAGACGTAGGCAAAAGTTGTGCTGAACTCTGTTATCAATCTGCGTGTTATGGTTTTCTGTTTATATGTTCATTTCATATATGCATATGTGTATATGGCTGTTATAATTCCTCTTCTTTTCTCATTCTTTCACTAAGTTTCTCAAATGATTAATTAACACATGCAAAATTAAAACTCAACCATAGTCATTTAAAAGATCCTACGGATCAAAAGAGGAATTTACTTTCCCTCCATATTTTAATATGGAAACAAAGCTCCCACTCAGCCCTCAAACTAGGGGAAGTTGGGTGGATTAGGAAAAATAAGATGATATAGTAGAACATTTAAAACCTCCAAATCAAGACAAAATGTGATTTGAGGGATTATTAAGAACTTCATTATATGCAAAGGAATCTTGGACAACAATAGTAAGGAAGAAAAAATATTCTCTAGTGACAGATCTAATGGTGACAAGAATATGGATATGTAATCCATTTTATCCATGTATTTTTGTGTGTAACCAATTTGACATAATTTATTCGTGTAAAAAATATTGAAATGTATTTCTTATGGGCATAAGTAATCTCTATTTTTTTGAAGATAAAGAGCTGGAAATATTTCTTTAAATCTAAGACTAGTAAATTTTATAACCTTGATAATTAGCCTCAGCTGCAACCTTTTATATAATATAAATTTTCCTACTTTTTGTTAAAAAAATATTAAAATATTATAATTTTAGTTTTATAAATAACAATGAGTTTGGTAAAAATGCTTAAAAATAAATAACTATTTAATAAAAATATTGATACAAAAAATTAATCAAACCATGAAAACATTGATTGAATCATTTAATTAATCAAGTTTGTGACATGCTTAATCAATACATTATATCTTCTTAAACAAAAATGAGTTTATATTTAAACATAATTAAGCATTACATGGGAATTGAATGATTATAATTTTTTGCAATCACAATCCAAATGTAATCATTTCATATAACTAGACTTAAACATTATATGGTGTGTCAAACTTGATTTCGAAATAGAGAAATCATTAATAATGCTAATCATTAACATACACATAATACATTTTATAAATCAAGCAAAATCAACACGAAGGTGATATAAAAATGTGTAATATACATTAACAATAATATCAAAATCATTATATACATCAAATATACATTTCAAAATAAATATACATGTCATTTATATATATCAAATAATATACTTAACACCAATCAATATACATGTCAACCATTTCTGTGTTTGGAATTGGACCC
The DNA here is from genome assembly GCA_032191745.1 of Picea mariana. Classification (NCBI taxonomy): domain Eukaryota; kingdom Viridiplantae; phylum Streptophyta; class Pinopsida; order Pinales; family Pinaceae; genus Picea; species Picea mariana. Next base: position 403,035 of record JASDQU010010989.1, on the reverse strand, counting down.
AGAGGAATTAGTTCCTCTTATAGATACGAAATCACATAAAATCTGATGTATTTATTTGGTAGAATATATATCACCTAATAGGAACATAAAGGCAATTGAATTAGTAACTGATGGATTAGGTGGATTAGTGGATGTTGCAGCAAATGATGTTGCTAACATAATATGTGGTGCAACTAGCGATACAAGAGAAGAAGTAGCTGGAGAAATAGGTGGTGCAATTAGTGGTGTAGGTGGAGGAGGAGGGGAGGATATGATGGATAAAGATAATTTGAAGGTGGAAGTGTAAAATCCTTAGAAAATAAATTAGATGAATAAGAATGATGAGACCTCAACTTTGGAGCTGGTTGAGTGAATCGACATTATGGAACATAAATAGAATCATACCACATGGAAGACTCACATATATCTATGAAAGTTCATGGTCCTACATGATCACTTTAGGTTGTCTTGGAACCACTCCAAAATGATCTATTGGTTTAAATAATTGATCCATCATCTCATGGAGAAATCTATGATCTATCCCCCATATATGCAATCTATCTATGACCGAGTTGGCTCATCAGTCTCAACCAAGCTTTCTTAGGCTCGGGAGGCCCCTCATTAACATACAATCCAATATGTGAAAAATATTAGACAATTTAAACAAAATATTGTATTTTATTACATGTTCATTAAATATGACTCAAAATATGTAATTACATTAGTAAAAAGATAATGATAATATGTAAAATCATGAATTTTGGATGTTTATTTTCCTTCTTTTTTAGAAAATAAAATATATTTTCAGAAAAGTTTCAACTTCCAGTAATCAAAAGCATTTTTGTTTATTTAGAATTTTCTCTTTATAGTAAAAACAAAACTTGTCATGAATTTTGTTTATGAGTTATGTTTATTAACACAATGTTACTCATTATTAAACTTTTTTTTTTATGAAAAACGAAATATGTTGCAACAATTTAAACACACTCTATTAAAGCATGACTATATTTTTGAACAAAACAAATGAATAATATAATTGCTACAATTTTTTGAATTTGACCAATCTCAAAAGTTTCATATTTTAAACATGTTTAGATTGACACCATGTATTTGCCTTAATTTTTATTTAAAAGTAAAATCTAAAAGTACCCTTTTGAACAAGACAATGAAATATTTTGTAATATAAATTTTCCAAACATTTGTAATATAAATTTTCCATAATTTTCAACTGTCTATTATTGCAGATATTGATTTTTCATTTTATTGAATTATTATGTCATCCAAAAATAATATGCAGGTATTTTTTTATAAAATTAACTAAAATTCATAAAAAACAATTAAATTGAATATAAATTGTATCAAATCAATGTAGATTCAATTTTGAAAATGTTGGTAATAGTTTTGAAACCATACTCACTTCTCCCCAAGTTCGAGTAAGATGAGGTGAAAACATACATTTTTGAAAATTTCGACAGTTATAGGTTTTCGACCAAACTAATAGTTCGGTGGAAAGTTAGTATGTTTTGAACAAAAGTTAGTTTTAACAGAAAATTATTGCTAGATTTAAAATTTGTGTTTGATTTTTCAAGGGTGTCACTAGATTTAACTTTCAACGAAAAATCATTTTGGTTGAAATATATTTTGGTCGTCAAAGTTTAGATTTTGACCGAAAAGGTGCCATTAGCAATTTTCGCAACCATATTCTCACAAAAATGTTACCCATATTCCTGATTTTACTATTGACTATATAGGATGTTTGGAAATGATTTCCAATCCAACCCTGCATATGGATATTGTATAAGATGGAGGACATGATCAACCTCAGTAGCTAAAAGGATACAAATTCTGGACTTGCCAACCTACATGGGTACTCCGCCTAGGCCCTCTTAGCCAACATCTACCCCAATATGTGGATAAACATATGCTTCATTGGCCTAGGAGGGAGGTGGTAAAATATTATAAAATTCATAGGAAACCTCTCAAAAAATGAAGTAATTATCTTTGAAGCAAAGGAAATATACATCTCCCCCAAAAAATGCCATGACAATGATACAAAGCAACACAAAACTATCGTAAAATAATAGTAGGCGAGATGATTAATTTGGTCTTGTGAAGTAAACTATCTAATTAGTGTAACAAAGGTAAGCTGATGTATTTTCCATCAAAAATATGGTGTTCAAGATCCATGCTAATAAGAGACAATAAACTAACCTCCTATGTTTTCAAAGAATGTAAAACCAATTATCCCCAATTAACCTAGAAGTCATTAGGTTTAGTGATGTTTACACTAAACTATATTTCCACATACGTCAACTATCTCTCTCCCACAATGCCATATAATAGATCATGTAAATCAGGAAAATACTCCCACATCGTAGTGAGCATGAAAATAAAATAAAAATACCCCTCTATGGGTTGGTATCATTGATAAATACCAACAATGAATCCCTTCCTACCATGGTCCCAGTGATGGATCAAATGCAAAAATAATTCTATCTTTCCATTAAGGGAGTTATCATCCTCATAAATATTGAGGATGGAAACATGCTTTAAAAGTACATGATTTTGAGTTGTATTAAGACGAGGAAACAAATCCCTCTTATCTCCCAAGCCTTCCACACACATACAAAGGTATATGGTTCAACTTGTTTCTACCATGGATATGGTTGATTCATATACAAATATATTTATAAAACAAACAAACTTTATACTAAATTACCATTTGTAATATTCATTAAATATTGAACATAAATATTTTTGGGTAAAAAGTGTGTGAAACTCATTGGTGACCCATTTCAGGTAAAGGAGCTATTACCAATACACTACATTTTCGTCAGTGCAACAAAACTATGGTGTGATGAAATTATACAAAATGCATCATTCTAACTTAAAACTTAATGCACCAATTATTCTAATATTTTTTATAAATATCATCAAAAATCAATGTGATTTACCTATCAATATGATAAGTCTATGTAAATACACTATATTTGGTGTGCTATAACTTTTTTCAATGCATTAATAACAACAGTGTGCACTAAATATGACAAGAGGAATTTCCATCCATTATCATTATTACTAAAGGTGAGCAATGTTCCACTTCTTATGCAAGCGCCACTAGGAGTTCCTTGTGATATTTTTTTGCACACTGAAGAGCAAGGGAAATGTGTGTGCAAAATGTTAGAACTTTTTTTTTTCTGTAATCTTGTGTGGGATACTACAAACAATGCATACATGCATTTATTAGTGAACTGAAGAGCGTAAGAAATTTTTTCTCACTAAATTCAAATCCCCCATGTGCTTCTAAAGTATTGCTCCACCATACTAGTGTGACGTATAAAAGCACTATGCGATGTTACAAGCAAAAATCCACTGATGCACCACCTCAAAAGCTTTATGAAAAAATTGAAAAACTCTAATTAAGGGATGATTTTAAACATTAAATCATTGAAAATGTAAATTAATGGATAACAAACAATTTATTTTCCCTCTGATTTGTCGAGGATGCATGGTTTTCCACTTAGATAAAAAAATAAAAATAAATAAATTGGTATTATTTTTAAAATCCCAAAATGAATACAAATTTACCATGAAAGTGAAGGAATCAAGAAAACCGATAATCTGGTAGCACCACTCATAAGGTGGTGATAACGAGATAATGAGCATTGGTCCTTATATGATTGAAACAATGAATGAAAGTTAAATGAAATTCCAGTTTAGTAATATTTTTTTATTTTACCCTATAAGAGTGTGCCCTGTATCACTCACTAATGCATATATTAATAAGTGTGGATCGGTTATATTCTTTAACTTTTTAAACCTACATTGGTAGTGTTATGAACTATTGAAGGTTAATATAAGGATGCATACAAACTCTTTGAAAAATTTAATATATTGTTGCAAAATGTTTTAACCTAACTCCTACAATGGTGCATTTCAAGGTATAGGGAATAATAGTCATATTTTTGTAGGGTTTTTTTAAACTTACCTTGTGCACATGATGGGATTATGCATTAAAGTGGGATAATGTATCAAACACAACAATTTTTTTTTTGAAAAAGGGCTATTTTATTATAAAATATTTAAACCCAACTTGATAAATGTGGTAGTGTTACATACTAATGCACTACAATATATTGGGCATACCAATAGGATTTTCTTTTAAAAAAATTATATATCTAGCATGGTGCACATGGTATAGTTATGCACAAGTGATGTTTAATATAAAGTCTTTTGGATAAAGATTATTTTAATTTTGTTAACCTACTTTTGTGTTAGTTGTATTATATGCATTGATGCAAGAATATAGTTCAATTTGACCAAAATTCCACCAAAACCTTTACCCATCTTATGGTAGAAACCTCCACTAAAAATAGAGAAGAGAAAAGTAGTTTATTGAAAACATCCACTGAAAATAGAAAAAAAAAATCTACACTAATTATTGTTTTCCTTATAATGATTATTTTCTACAATTATTTAATTTATAAAATTTCATTTTTCCCACATTTATGAGTTTCTTTCACTTTGCTCTAAACATAATCCAACTCATATAACATTGCAATGAAAATAATTTGTGGATTGGGTTCTGTTCTTACTAAGAGGTCATTTACTTGTTTTCTCCACTTTGAAACCAATTTCATTTCATCCCCCACAATGCGGAAGAAGTGGATGGTATAGATAAGATCGAAGGTGCTTATGAAAAGCGCATCAAACTTTGGCCCTCGTTTCGTGAAAACAATACTCTTTTCACGTGAAAACAGCGATCCTTATTAGATACATCAAAGGCTATATTCAATCTTACACGGGTGACGAGATAGAGTCTTGTAGGCGTGAGACAAGCAAAAAACTCCAGAGACATCTTCAATATCTGAAAAAAATGCAGAGAGATCTTCAATATCTGAAAAAAATGCAGAGAGATCTTCAATATCTATTAGATATAGCTAACAACCTCCACATTTTCAACATTTTTTAGTGGGAATTTTTTTTCCGATCGCTTCAGTGACATCCACTAATGATAAAATAAAAATTTTAAATTTATAAATTAAAAAAAATAATAATTAGCATTTTTAAAGAAATTTGTATGAATCACGAAAGTAAATATCAAAAGAATGTGTTTTATCTTCAAACCCAAAAGCATATTTTCAACAACACAGGGACCATAAAAAAAAATTTGTAATAAATATAATTTAAATTTGTTTTATGAATTAGGTGGTGGATTATTTCTATTTTTTATATTCAAGTATATGAATTTATAGGGTTCGTACGTTCTTTCTTCTATTAATAGCAAACTCACTTATAAATTATTAATATATTATTTCAAGTCACATGTTTATGTATAAACATAATAATACTCCAAACAAATATAAAAAAACAATTTCTTAAATTTAAAAAAAAAAATAAATCATTCAAAATAAAGCAAACAAATATATTTAAATAAATAACTTAAAAATATTAAAAAAAATAATAATTATCTTTTCCATCCTAAAATAAATATTATGAGCATCAGGACGGAGTAGCGGATGGAACGCAGGCTCCATCAAGCGAGGTTGTGGTGGGTGGCACGTAGAACGAGGTTGTGGTGGGTGGCACGTAGAAGGAGGGTGGCGAGGTCCTTGCGCCACCTTCTATCTAGATTGCGTCTGATCAATGCTGTGTTTCCCTGCTCTTCTTTCACTCAGAACAACTAGATTTGGTGTTGGACCTGAAAAGCCAGACGGCAGATCAGGTCTACCGTGGCACACTCATTAACCAATGCCTAAACATGTTGTACAAGGATTTTTTCAATGCCCCAGCAAGGCAAAGATGTCTCAAGTGAATATGGTTAGAGGTATGGTTAGATGTTCATGTTCTGGTTATGGGCTCAGTGAGTCCAAACTTTTTAATGTTTACTCTAGTTTCAATTTTAAATTTCATGGCTAATGCACATACTATTCTCTTTTGGACATGAATATCCAAGGTTGCCAACTGTTCTGGTTTCCACTAATATAATACAAAGGATCTACCCTCTTTTTACTAAAAAAAATTATTATAAACTTATTTGTTTGTTCATTATAGCTTTATAAATGTGAGTATGCTCTACAGACTGTTCCAATTAATAATATTTAATAATTTCAAACATTTGAATAACATAATTGACTTGAATATTTTTAGGATTTTTTAAAGGAAAAAGTCACAAATGAATTATATATTTCTTTTAGAGTAACAATTTTTTAGGGGCTTGTGACTTTTTACATGTTATTGAGCTATGTGAAAGGTTGGTGTGACTCACTTTGGAGCACCCCAAAAGATTTTGACAACCTAGATACCCCAAATCTAGATGATTTTGAGTGTTTAAATACTCTTAAATTACAGCTTTTTAAATTATATACTAATTCCACAAATCATAAATACATAGGAAAAAAAAATTAACACATTGAGTAAACATGCATGTAATATATATTATTTATTGGTTTTTAATTTGTATTTAAAATTTTAAATATAATTAAGACAAATAAATAAATATGATATAAAGGTAAATTTTTTGATTTAATTAAAATAAAATGGAAAGCGTGATTATTTAAAGTTGTTTGCCGTCTTCGTGGAAATTTGTTATTCTCTCTTCTTCAAATTATATCTTTGAGACCATTGAGTATGGGTTTGAATTGTTTTTATTGAAAATAAATATGATAATATATATATATATATATATATATATATATATATATATATATATATATATATATATATTTTATTGTAAATTTGTTATAATTGAAATTATTAAAATATAATTTATAAAACAATATTAATAATATTTATTTTTTAATATATATATAATAATATTTAGAAAAGTATATTAATTAAAATGATATTTTGATAAAAAAGTAATTTTATATATAAAGAAATGTTAAAAATGATCATATTTCAATTGTGAATGGGATGTTTTGTTGCTATATGATAATGTAGGTTAACTCATATTTAAGGAAAAATTACTTTTGGATCTTCGGTTGTTTATCATGTTTATTTATATTTACATTTGAGGGAGATGAATTCTTAGCTGATCAAAAAGAGTTTTAAGTTTTACTCGTGAATAAAAGACAATTTCACTGTGTAGTCATTAGATTGTTGACCATCCAAAACAGGATCCATCTTCAGGACAAAGAGCCTAGGTTTTAAGAGAAAGAGAAGATTTGGTATAAATAATATAGAAATAGTTTAATTATTTTCTTAATAATTAAGGTATATTTTTTTTCATTGGAAAAAAAGTTAATTATGTTCATCCAAAGAGAACCAAATTACATTATGCATGTGTCAAAAGCAAGACCCAAATTTGGGTAGAGATCCCAAAGGGACAAATAAAAACTAGCTGGAGAGCCAAAAGGAAATAGACAGGAGTTGGTAGAAACCCCTAATAGACCGTTAGAAGAGAGTCTGTCATAGAATAAAAATCCACACAGCACAATAAAAACAAACCCTGGTGGTATGATGGACAAGGTCAGAAAGGTATGAAAACCTTCACATTGGCTGAACCTGAAAGCAACAAGGTTGATAAAGACCCCAACCAATAGTACTAAGACCAGAAACTGCACGCTCACTCTATGGACATCAAAATGATGGAACACAGTCCATAGCACAACCCCATTCAAAAAAAAAAAAAAGTAGGTCAACATCCACCAAAGGAAGCCAGATACGAGCATGCATCAAACCTAGAAGAAGGGATCGAAAATATGAAACAAAATAAAATAAAGACCTAAATAAAGACCACTCCGAGAAAAACACATATCTGAGAAGAAAGGTAACACTCCACAGCAGCATCCATAAGCAAGAAAACAAATCCGCTCCGAGATCAAACACCAACGGTACAACCAATCTGCGAGCATCAAAGCCCACCCAAAAGAAGCAAGTCCGAAGAGTGGGTACGAACTGATCTAATCAAGAGATCTAGTGCATCGGAACTACAACCTAAATATGTTGCACTTAAATGAAGGGTCGCCGCCATCAACCAGAAGATGTCCGATCCGTGCAAGTTTCTAGATTTCTTTTCAATAATCAAGTAATAATTATCAATATCATTATTTATTTTCTAAATGATTTGAGTAATAATCCTTAAAAAATTAATCTGCTAATAATTCTAAAAAATCTAATCAAATAAATATCTAAATTGGAATTTTCCTAGAATTTTGTAGATACGGTTAAGATGTGAACGGACTACACGAGAATTAGTATCAAACAAGTAGACCATAGAGTCACAAATCAAAGGGTGATTTACGTGTGGTTACATGTCACGGTGTGATATGTATATGTGTGAGACTTGAAAATAGGAGGAATGAAATGGAACTTGTTTCTCTGAGGCAACAATATTTGGAGGCTATGCTACATATTTATTAAATGAATGAGTACAATTTATATGATGATATTTAGTTTAGACGGTTGGAATCATTATTTAATTTAGAGTACGTAATTAATCTCCATTATTTCTAAGTCTCTCATTTAATGGAGAAACAGATTGTTTACAATACAAAATCCTAACATAAGTAACATGCATGTTGGTCAGAGTTTTAGCTAGGCTTAGAACTTGACTCTAACAATTTCATTTTGACCTTTATTGTTGTCAGATAGTGACTGAGATGGAGCTTCTTCCTTGGCTTGATGCTCCAAATATGTTTCATCTTGACTCTGTTATGATTTAGTGTCCTCTTGGATTTGTTCTTCATCATTTTGGAACTTGGCAGCTGACTATTGTTCTTTGTCCTCGACACTTTTGCAAGTTCTTGGAAGCGTTTGTCTTTAATTCTTGCAAATTCTTCCAACTTCTCATAAGTGGGGTGTTTCCCTTTCTTGATACAATCATCAATGTCTTTCTCAATGGACTGTTGGAACATCAATTCATAATAATACTTGATTTCTTTTGTGCTCCACACCAGCTCCACACCATAAAAAATGTCTCGATATTTTCTTCATCAATATCTTTGTTTTCATCCATGTTTTCTCCATAATCATTCACTATTGAAAATGAATTGTTGTCTTGTAAACCTGCACACTCAAAAACATTGTTACAATCATATGAAAAATCATAAGAAGAACTATACTGGTAATATTAATTTTTCTCTTCTAAGAGAACTTTCATTTCTTCGTCTTTCTTCCTTGCCTCTGATGTCGCATAATAATCTTCATTTTCAGCTTCAATTGTTATCACAAGTGGTTGTTTCATGTCTCTATCATGTTGTCTTTGACTTGGTTTGTGTATGCAAATGAACTTTTCTTCTCACCAAACAATAGCTCATCAATAAAATGTTTCTCATGCATCATAATTGACCACTCTTCATGAGATGAATATTTTTCATCAAATTTGACTAAATTTGCTAGAGATTCACACATGGGTTCATGAATACTTTTCATCAAATTTGACTAAATTTACCAAAGATTCACACATGGGTTCTTCAACAATTACACATTCATCTCAACTATCAATGTCATTTGAACTCACCACATCACTAAATATTGTTTCATAGGGAATTTCCTTACTAGGACATGCGATTTCCTGTGAGACACACTTTCTTCATTAATCATTGGAATTTCAATGCTACCATTTTCAGTCGCTATTTCAGTTACAAATATTTCAACACTATCATCATTTTCAACAACAGTTTTGTCATGAACTTCAACATTCTCACTCCACTTCTTCATTTCAATAATATCCCAAAATATTTTTGCACTAGGTATTTCATCAAATTCACTCAAAATACTAGACAAAATGTTTTTATCCACCACTGATATAATAAGTTGTAATCCTATTGCAGCTCTTCTCTTATAATAGAAATTGACACAACCTTCATGATCATAATGCAATAAATCTACTAATCATAGTAATTTTTTCATTTTACTTGCCCAAGTTTCATAGTTTATACCTCAGAAGAATGGAAAATTTCGCATCAATATTTTATATACTTCATCGAATTCTTCATTGATTTCTTCATGGTCTTCATTGATCTAGTCCAACATTGCATTATGATTTTCAGGCATGGGTTCTTCATCTGCAACTAGAAACACATCATACTAATTTGCAAAATACAATGACTCTTCATGCTGATTCTTTCTCCTCCTTTCAATTCTCTCCGCAGCTCTCTAATTTTTCTTTGCTTACCCATGGTGCATTCTTCTTTTATCTTCTTCCTTGTCTTTCTTAGATTGGAGGTTGTGTAAGTCCGACAGAATGGACATGTACACCTCACTTGTCTATAACACCTCCATGCAGCGGACCAGGCGCTTCCTCTAACAACAAATCGTTTCCCTTTCTCTGCAACATGATAAGTACAAGAACTTTGTGTGCATCTTCATTCTATTGTAGGGCTTAGAAATAAATTAGAGTGTTCCTGTCAAATGATGTACACGCTGCAATCTACTCAGATCTACCATAACATAAAGATCACAAAACTTCACAACTCTTTCGTCTTGGGCGCACGGTCACTCCAAAGGTTTATTAAAGGAATACAGGTCAGTTAATTTCAGAGTGAGAAATGTATTGAGTGGGCATCATGTGTGTTAGTATTGATACCAACATTATATTATTATAATATGCATTTCAAATAATCTGGGAGCTGCTACTATAAAACTTTACACGGTTGGCTCACGAAGCTATCATACATCTTAAACACCTGGTGGATATCTTCACTTGATTTATATGATGTAGTGTACAAAAGCAAATTATGGAAGAGACAATGTTGTTGTAAATGCAAATCAATGGATGCACCAGCAAATAATTCAAACCAAACGATAGCAGCAATGGATTTTCTTCACTGGAAATGACTGCAACGTCGACGACTTTACTTTGTACAGATCTCTTAGAAATAGTAATTACTCTCGGTAAATGCAGCTTTTCTGCGTTTTCCATTGATTAGAGCTTTATTCCATTTTCGTAGTTGAGTCTGCATGCGTTTATGCAGGACTGTAAAACCATTGTAAGATATATATACTCGGTGAATAGTTAGACGGCTATGATGCCCTTCCATTGTTTTGCGTGTACATTTGATTCTCCATGCTCTGCTCATTTTTTCATGGTATCAGAGCGTAGGGACATTTAAAATCCGCTATTGTACGATTTCTGCGTGAGGCTGGCGTGTGGCTATAGATTTGCAACAGATCGCTGGAGGAAGCTGTGTTTTCTTCCCGGAGAGGGAGCAGATACCAAAATTTGGAATGTCGAGAGGGCGACTGCGTGAATGAGATTGCAGCAGTGCAACAACTCATAGATAAACGCATGCTTGTAGTAGAGTGGAGGAGACGAAGACCCCTGTGCGTGGAGACAGAAACCCACGCGCGAGCTGAGGAAGAGTCGAGTCCAAGAAACCCACGCGCAGTGAGCTGTGGAAGAGCCGCGAGAATTTAGAGCCGCGGACACTGCAGATTTCCGCAGGTCTCTCCTCGGAAAGGTGCGGAAGAATACTACTCGCACTTCACGCTCGAATTTTTTCGAAAAATTTCCGCATGTGACAATTGCGTAGGGTGCGTACGGGAGGAAAATTTCCGCAGTCTGAAGATGCGTGGGGTGCGTACTATCTAGAAATTTCCGCAGTCAGCACATGCGTGGGGTGCGTACTTTCTAGAAATTCCCGCAGTCTGAATTCGCGTGGGGTGCGTACTTTGGAGAAATTGCAGCCGGAGGGCGTGAAACAATCTTCAGCTACAAAGTTCTTTGGAATTGTTTTTTTTTGAGATGGCAAACTTTCTGAAGAACATGCCGGCCCCGATCTTGACCGGCACAAATTACAGCCTGTGGGCACACAAGATGAAGACCGTTCTTCTTCTTAATGAGGTATGGGGCGTGGTGGAGTCCGAGTTCAAAACGCTCGCAGCGACCGCCCTTACCGCTCTATCAGCTGACGCCCTGAAGGCGTACAAAGAACTTCAGCACAAGGATCTGCAAGCCAGATGCCTAATCGAAGGATGCATGGAAGAATCCATCCTCACACGCATAACAAGTGCGGCAAATGCGCAT
>JASDQU010010989.1:329218-362936 GCA_032191745.1 Picea mariana | reverse complement strand
AAATCATAATTAATTTGCATTAGGAAGGGTGCAAAGGTGGTAGGTATGGAAGGGAGCGATAAATGTTTTGAAACATTTTGTGAATAATGGTAGAGTGAAGCTTACGAGTTCGAGTGCAGGGTAGAATTGTTGAGCATGGATGTTTTGGGTGCAAGATGTATCTGACAAAAAACAGGAATGAGAGTTCGATCGCACCAAGCCGGGAACCTGGGGCCATAAAATTGGGTAAGTATGGAAAGGAAGGGCGGTCTACCGCGCTCCCCTAAATCGTGGTTTAATGTGTGTTAATGGGAGATGTCCTCGAGGTTTTCACTTATTAGTCCTAATTTTTTTAGAACATGTGTGTTGAGTTGTCATTAGTAAAAGCATAATCAATGTGCATTGGGAAGGGCGCGAAGGTAGAGGGGATGGAAGGCAATGATAAATGATTTGAAATATTTGTGAAGACATGTAGAGTGAAGTTTGCGAGCTAGATTAATTGTAGAGCACAAAAGTTTTCGGTGCAAGATGTACATCACAAAATTGCAAGATTTATAATAGTGCCAAACCGGGGATCGATGCTACAAAGTTGGCTAACTATGGAATTGTAGATCACTGAAGTTTTGGGTGCAATATGTATATCACAGAAGAGAGGGAAGGTAGCCTGGGGTCAAATTGTAAACAACGAAAGTGTTGGGTGAAAAATGTATATAACGAAAGTGTTGTTTGCAACATGTATATCATGGAACAGGGGGCATAAGAAATCGATAGCGCTAAGTCGCGACCCCGCAGTGAGATAATTGGCTAAGTGTTGAAAGGGACCACGGTTGGTTGGGCTCATGATGTAACGATATAGATGGATATGAGGATATGGAAGTCGGCTAACCCGAGAACCTGCGACCAATCCAGGAGTGTGAGAAAGTCAGGTTCAAGTATAAAGAGATTTTTTCTATATTTATTTAAAATGTATTTATATTAATGTATCTTAATAGATTACTTGTGGTCCAAATGAAAACCATGTTCCATTTTGTGGAGGAATTGTAAACCACGAAAGTTTTGGGTGAAAGATTTATATCGCGGAATTGTATATCACGGAAGTTTTGGGTGCAATATTAATAATAGAAACAACCTGGGGGTCGGTTGAACTTCCGTAAATCGTTTCTGAATGCATTTTTTTCTTATTAATGCCAATAAGAAAACCTGTGTGTTGATTTGTCTCTAGTAAAATTATAATGAATGTGCATTAGGAAGGATGGGAATGTGGGAGGAGTTGAAGACAACGATAAATGGTTGAAATTGTTTTGAACCCGGGTATAGTGAATGGTTCCACCATAAATTTAGCTAACTATGGAATTGTAGATCATGGAATTTTAGGGTGCAAGATGTATATCACGGAACACATGAATGAGATTACGGTTTCACCAACTCAGGAGCTGACGCCCATAAAATTGTCTAGGTATGAAAAACAACGATGGTCGGTCGGACTATCGTAAATCATAGTTGAATAGTGAACCTGTGTGTTGAGTTGTCGCTAGTAAAAGCATAATGAATTCATTGGAAAGTATGGGAATGTGGTGGGGATTGAAGAGAGTGATGAATGGTTTGAAACTTTTGTGAACAACAAGTTTCAGTTGTCTGGAATCGAATTGTAAATCACAGAAGTGTTGGGTGGAAAATGTATATCACGGAAGTGTTGTGTGCAAGATGTATATCACAGAAAAAGGGGCATAAGAATTTGATAATGCTAAGTCGGGACCCGATGGTGAGATAATTGGCTAGAGGTTAAAAGGGACGGCAGGATATAGATGGATATGAGCTAACCCGGGAACCCGCAACCAATCCAGGAGCTCGAGAAATTAGGTTCAAGTTTAAAGATATTTTGTTTATATTTATTTAAAATGTATTCATATTAATGTATCTTAATAGATTATTTGTGGTCCAAATGTAAACCATGTTTGAATTTGTGGAGGAGTTGTAGACCACTGAAGTTTTGGGTTCAAGATGTATATGACGAAAGTTTTGTGTGCAAGATTTATAATAACACCAACCTGGGGGTCGGTCAGACTCCCGTAAATTGTTGTTGAACGTGTTTTCTTCTTATTAATGCCAATAAGAGAAGCTATGCATTGAGTTGTCGCTAGTAAAATCACAATGAATGCACATTGAGGAGGGCAAGAATGTGGTAGGGATTAAAGAGAGATAATTTTTTTGAAAGTTTTGTGAACTCGGGTATAGTGAAGCTTGCGAGTTCCAGTAGTCTGGGGTCAAATTGTAAATGACGAAAGTGTTGGGTGCAAAATGTGTATCATGGAATTGTTGGGTGCAAAATGTATATCAAGAAAGTGTTGGGTGCAAGATGTATATCACAGAACATGAGGAATAAGAATTCAATAGCGCTAAGTTGTGACATCGCGGTGAGATAATTGACTAAGTGTTGAAAGGGACGGTGGTCAGTCGGGCTCATGATGTCAAGATATAGATGGAAATGAGGATATGGCAGTCCGCTAATTGGTCAACACGTGGCCAATCCAGGAGCTCAAGAAAGTCAAGTTCAAGTTTAAGGGGATTTTGTTTATATTTATTTAAAATGTATTCATATTAATGTATCTTAATAGATTATTTGTGGTTCAAATGTAAACCATGTTCGAATTTGAAGGGTATTTTTGGCTCTTAAATTTTTCTCAAGCCCATAAGAATTAGAGAAAAAAATATATGACTTAACATTTGGTATATGGAAGCATATTATGAAATATAGGAAGTTGAAATATATGCACAATATAAAACATGAACATGTACAGGGAAATGAGCTAATTTTATGAAGAAATACAAATTTCAAATAAAAACACCAAACATTGAAAATCACCATAGAGAAACCTCAAATATTTATATTCAGATAATCTAGGTCACAAAATACATTTGAGAATATTTCCCAAAATAGTTGTCTTACAATTTGTAAAAGAATCGATAGTTCAATACATATTCTGTGAAATAAAAATGTGTTTGTCAGAATGACTGGGATTGAGACTACCGCAGACTATGAATCAAAGATGTACAAGAATGAAGTTTGTAGAAAGAATAAATTCGGCGATGGAAAACAAGAAGACCTCGCAAGAAGAAAGAGAAAATTGTCAGTCCTCGATTAAAGATTTATTAAAGTAACTAGATGAAGACAAAAGAATGTGATCGATATCAACTTACTATGATGGTGTCCCATGCCTTGTCATTTGATCATTGATGTAATTTTATGTCTTTCCTCGGCTTTGACCTTCAATGGTAATCTAGTCGACAACCTTTTTGAACCATTCTTCGATGTAGCTCCTCATGGGCGCCACGTTGATTTCATGCCGGATTTTTATATTGAAGAATTCACTTTCCAAGTCCCTTAGATCAATAGAGAGGTTGTGCAATGCTTATTCAATATCTTGGTTTTTAATTGAATAACTGACTAGCCAAATTTTCACGTCATCTTCATCATATTCAAGAATGACATAGAAATTTTCAAATGAAAATATTTTATAGATATGAACTTGATCATCAAATGCTTGCTTGGTTAAAAATAATGAGTTGAATATCAATTTTGGGTCCTAGACTTCATTGGTGCTAGCAGCTAGATTTAGCTCAATTATCTTCTTGAATAGTTTGTCTCTTCTAGATATGGCCTAGCTACATGCTTGAATGATACCATTCATGTTTTTTACGTTTTCTTTCCAGCATGCGATTAGCTGGTCTATTCGATCTGGGGAAGGGAGATCCTGTTGTCTTCTTCTGAGTTCCATCATACCAGTAATTTTAACGCTAAATGGTAAAACTACATCAAGGTAGAAACCTTGCTCGTTCTTGAGATCTACTTGTAGATACTCATGAAAATCATACGCTCTTGTTCCAAAAGAGACCATATTCTTTGAAATCTCCTAGGCCTCTATTATTACTTCCATTATTTGGTTTATATTCTTTTGCACATAGCCTCGGGTCGATGTGAGAAGGCTTGTTGATCCTTTTAACTTTTTCGCAGGTGCAGTGGGATCGATCATTGCCAAAGGTGTAGCAAACAATGGAAGAGGCATTAGATTTGCCTCTAATTCTTTGATTCGCTCCTTTAACATGACATTTTTCGTTTCAAGGCCATTAATAGAGTTGTCTAGAGCGTCTCCAGTTGCTCAATGTATCTAGGAGATTTGGGAAGGGCTCATGTTGCATAGGTGGATCTATGAACGAGATTTCCCTTTCTTATTCTTTAAATATTTCTTTACAATAACCAATTTTTTGGATTCACTGTCAAAAACAACGCTCTAAAATGAAAAATACTCTTCTTTGTCCAATGTATCGGTGCCAATTATTTCCATCGCAGGATTGTGTGGAGTAGTTCTCTCTAGTTGGTCGTCATCAGGGAACATGTTTTCAATGTCAATTTATAGTTCCATATCTTCGAGGGAGAGATCGTGGATATCAATTTCTCCCCTTAGTCCCTCCTATTCTTGGACTATTGTTTTTCATTTTTTGCTCGTGGGAAGTTTGTGAGAAATTTCAATTTTTCCAAAGGGAGGGTTCTTATCTCCTCCTCTGCTTGAAGAACTGTGTGTGACTTTCTTACTTGGGTAGGCCATTAGAGTACTGCTCTGAGATATTGTGGTCTCAGGTGTGGCAGTTAGGGATTGGGAACTTTTTTCACCTGCTTCTTTTCATTTCTGCTCTTATGAATCATTAGTACTAGCACCGAGTTCATTCAGAATAGTGTCAGTGAAAGAACTGTTGAAGTGGCCTGCAAAACCATCAATCTTGTTCATATTCCTGACCATGAAATCGCCGACTTTCCAAGGCAAAGAGATGAATTGACTTTTTCTTTTTCCATGAGAAAAATGAAACCAGTAGATGTATTTCCTTGCTATTCCAGCAAAAAACATTGTACCAGATATGTGACATGGAAGGAAGAAAGGATTTTTTTTGGACCCAAAAATACTTATAACATTATAGTTCTCCATTTCTTCTACTGTACCCTTCCTATCGAGGAAGTTGGTCACTTGGTCAGACAATCGGTGAAAATACTTTCCAAATATCAATGCTTTAAAAACCGAGAAAAAATCATTAAAGACTTATAAAAATGTTAGGAAGAGTCATGTCTCCATAACATCTAGTACGAGAATGTTACTGGGTCAAATTCGCAATTTAGATTTTTGCACATAGACAGTCCAGGGAATGGACAACTATTTTCCACTGCAAAAAATAAATAAGATGACATAAAGAATTTCTTCTACCTTGTGTATTGCAATAACTGGGAAGATATTTCAATGGAAATCAACTTTCCCTAATGGAATATTGCTTGTTCCTTGACCATAAAATATAAAATATACCTAATCACCCAAGAGATGTTCGCTGCACTTTCTTGTCCCGTTATCCTAGTGAAAATTCATGAAATTTTCTGAAAAGGTTTTTTAAATGCACTAACCTGTAATATGACCATGTCCCAGGGAGTGGCATCTGGGTTCTCTCAAAACTTCGGCAAGAGGTCCAATTCATTATCATGCTTCTTTAAGAATTGTCTGCAATTCTCTCCCTTGAAAGTAGGCGTTAGGTAGATAAGTCTTAACATCTTTCGAAATACTTAAGGTGATAGGGAGACTTGGTAATGGTTGCCCAACTGAATAATCCATTGGTTCATAATATATTTCTCGGCACAACACGTGACCAACTCCTTAAAGTAAAAATATTTGGGGACACAATATGCTCCTGCAATTTCAGATGTCGAGAAAACTTTCTTCTAGGAAGAAGGGGAAAAGTAGTAGTCATAACCTCTGCACCACTGAAAACTATGGTCCTCGTGCCTGAAAATATTCGGGGTATCTCCACAGAAATGCTATCAAGCTGCAACCATAAGGTGATGAGAACTTTCCTTTGCTCCTCATAGTATTTAAAATGAAGGTTGGAACATCATAATATAATCTCTGGTAAATCTTGGTTCAATGTATTTTAATGGGAAATGTCGTCGACCTTTTATCCTTTTAATGCCAATCTTTTCGATTTGTCTGGTAAGTTGTCACTAATAAAGGCATAATTAATGTGCATTTGGGAAGCGTGCGAAGGTGGCGGGGATGGATGAGAGCAAAAATTGCTTCAAAACTTTTCTGGACCTAGAAGCCCGTGAACCCACAAATATGTGACAACAGGAGATGAAGAATAGAATAATTATGGAAAGGCAGGGTAAATGCCTTCAAAATGTTAAAGTAAAAAACAATTTTTTTGAGCTCAAGATCCACACAAACACACAAAGAAAATAAAAAAATCAAATGCCATAAGATTGACCTCTGCCAATTTGATAATAGGGAGGTTTAGTTGATGGATCTAAATATGGCTTACTTCAAGTGACTTGGGTGCACGTAGGGTGCCTTTGAGAAAATATAATGTTTTGATGAAGAGTTGTTTATATTGCTACATGTGGCAGTAATTGTGTGATAGAATTTAGAATGAACATTGGAGGATGGTAATGTAATCTCTCGTAAATATTTGCTTAATGCATTTTAATGGGAGATGTCATCCAACTTTTCTCTCATTAATGCCAATATTTTCAAATATAATAAAACCATAATCAATTTTCATTGGGAAAGTGTGCGAAGATGGCATGGAAATCAAGAAAGTATGAAAAGGCGGGTAGTCAGACGAACACAGACAAACTTATCGTACGTAGAGTGAAGCTTGTGGGTTCGAGGAGTCTAGGGTCGAGTTGTAGATAAAGAAAGTCTTATGTGAAATATGTATATGACGGAACAATGGCATGAGAGTTCGATAGTGCAAATCCGAGAACTGGCTGGTAGAAACATTAACTATGGGAAAAACATTGTCAACTATGTAATATACCTGGATCTTGACAAAATCAGGTTCAAGTTAGAAGATAATTTGTTTATATTTATTTAAACACTTTTCATATTATTTTATTTTATTAGTATTCTTTGTGGCCCAAATGCAAAATATGTTCAAATTCGAAGGGTGGATCAACATTTTCATATGCAATAATACTCTCAAATATTTGAACCTGTAATATATGCACAATACTAAAGAGGGGCATCATGTCAACACCTTTGTAGATGATAGTGGACTAGCACAATATTGCATTCTTTCTATGATGATGCCTTTAAAAAACTAAACTAACCAACCTTTTTTTTGCGAATTCAAGATTGACAGAAAGAAATTAATTAGATTCCATAATATTCTCCCATTAATGCATTTTAATAGGAGATGTCATCGTGATTTTTCACTTATTAATGCTAATATTTTTGAACATATGTGGTGAGTTATCACTAGTAAAAGAATAATTAATGTGCATTGGGAAGGGGCGAAGGTGGTGGGGATGGAAAGGAGTGAAAAATGCTTTGATACTTTTTTGAATCTGGGAGTCTGTGAACCCATGAAAATTTCAAGAAACGACTAAGTATGGAAAGGCAGGGTGGTCAAACAGAGTCATCGTAGGTAGATCCAGGCTTGCGAATTCATGTAGTCCATGGTTGAATTGTAGATCACCCAAGTTTTGGGTGCAAAATGTATACTCCGAACATGGGGCATGAGAATTTTAAAACGCCTACCCGGGAACCTGTGGCCATAAAATTGTCTAAGTAAGGAAAAGAAAAGCGGTCAGTACGACTCGTGATGTCAATATATAGATGGATATGTAATTTGTGAGTCTGCCACCCAGGAACCCCTGAGCATAGAAATGAAACTACGTATAGAATAGGAAAAAGAAAGGGAACAAATAAATTTATTCTTGACACAAGAATACTTTGTCTGATAATTACCAATCGATAGAAACACATAGACTATGGGGCATGAGAGTTCCATAGGGCATAGCCCAGAACCAGCGGGCATAAAATTGGATAAGTATGGAAACGAACATCGGTCAATCAGACTCATGATGTAAAGATATACATGGATATAGAATTTATGAGTCTGCATCCCTAGAAACCTGCGATCATAGACATGCGACTAGGCGTAGAAGCATAAATAGATAATAGAGGGGAAGAAGAAAAGGGAAAAATGGGCAAGTATAGAAGAGGAAAAAGAAAGGGAGTAAAGAACTTTATGCATCAAAAAACAACACTTGGTCTTAATTATGGAAAGGCGGGGTGATCAGATAGAGTTATCGTAGGCAGAGTGAGGTTTGCGAGTTCGAGGAGTCTGGGGTCGAATTGTAGATAACCAAAGTTTTGTATGCAAGATTTATACCCAAACACGGGGAATGGGAGTTCGATAGTGCCTACGCGGGAACCTGCGGCCATAAAATTGGCTAAGTATGGAAATGAATGACGATCGGTTAGACGCGTGATGTAAAGATATAGACGAATATAGAATTTCTCACTCCGCCACCTCGAGAACATGCGAGCATAAATATGCGAGTAAGTATAGAATAAAAAACGGATAATACAGGGAAAGAAGAAAAGGGAAGAATGAGTAAGTATAGAATACGAAAAATAAAGGGATAAAATAATTGTATGCACCACACAACAACACTTAGTATGATAATTATCAATCTATAGAAACAGATCAAATATGGGAAAAACATTTTCATCCATGGAATATAGTTGGAGCTCAACAAACCCTAGTTCAAGATAAAAGAGATGTTGTTTATATCTATCTCAAGAAGAAATAGACAAAATATATGACTTGGAACATTTATATGCAGGCATTCAGACAGAGTCATCATAGGTAGCGTGAGGCTTGGGATTTCGATTCTTGTGTCGAATTGTAGATCACTGAAGTTTTGTGTGCAAGATGTATACCGTGAACACGGGGCATAAGAGTTTGATGGCGCCTATGTAGGAACCCACGGCCATATAATTGGCTAAGTATGAAAACAAATGGCGTTTGGTTGGACTCGTGATGTAAATATATAAAGGGACATAGAATTTATCACTCCTCCATCTCGAAAAGCTATGAGCATAGACATGTGACTAAGTATAGAACCTGAAATGGATAATAGAGGGGAAGAAGAAAAGGGAAAACGGGTAAGTATAGAAGAGGAAAAAGAAAGGGAGAAAATAATTGTATGCCTCACAGAACAACACTGAGTGTGATAATTATCAAGCACTAGAAACACATCAACAATGGGAAAAACATTCTCATTCATGGAATAGCTGGAGCTCAAGAGACCCTGGTTAAAGTTAAAAGTGATATTGTTTATATCTATGTCAACAAGCAATAGAAAAAATATATGACTTTGCATTATTACATGCAAGCATATTTTAAAATATGACAAGCTCCAATATATGCACAAATTGCACAATGTATGGAATTCAGAGTTTTTGCAATCATACCGCTTAGTCTCTAGACCTTGTACTATGATGGAGGTTTCACTTCTACTTGTCGATAGTTCTTGTGAACTAAAAAACATAACATTTTCAGGGATGGAATATAGATGGAGCTCAACAGACCCTAGTTCAAGATAAAACATATGTTATTTATATATATCTGAACAAGCAATAGACAAAATATATGACTTGGCACATTTATATGCAAGCATTGAGACATAATCATCGTAGGTAGAGTGAGTCTTGGGAGTTCGATTCCGGGGTCGAATTGTATATCACCAAAGTTTCTGGTGCAAGATGTATATGAAGAGCATGGGGCATGAGAGCTCGATGAAATATACGTAGGAATCCATGGCCATAAAATTGGCTAAGTATGAAAACGAACGATGGTCAGTCGGACTCGTGATGTAAAGATATAGAGGGACATAGAATTTATCACTCCGCCATCCCGGGAGCTCGTGAGCATAGACATGGTACTAGGTATAGAACCATAAATGGATAATAGAGGGGAAGAAGAAAAGGGAAAATGGGTAAGTATAGAAGAGGAAAAAGAAAGGGAGCAAAGAATTGTATGCCTCACAGAACAACACTTAGTGTGATAATTATCAAGCAATAGAAATACATCAACTATGGGAAAAACATTCTCATCCATGGAATATAGTTGGAGCTCAACAGACCCTGGTTAAAGTTAAAAGAGATATTGTTTATGACTATGTCAACAAGCAATAGACAAAATATATGACCTAGGATTATTACATGCAAGCATATTCTAAAATATGGCAAGCTCCAATATATGCACGAATTGGACAACGTATGAAAATCAAATTTTTTGTAATCATACCTCTTAGTCTCTATACCTTGTACTATGATGGAGGTTTCACTTCTACTTGTCTATACTTCTTGTGAACTAAAAAACATATGTTGTAAATGACATAAACATTTTTACCATGGAATAGAAGAATAAATAACTGCGGATAGTTGTTTTGTAAACATAGAAATAGCGTAATCTATGAATCCTTTCCTTCGGCATTGTTGTTGTGTTGATGTTTGCGACGGTTCACTACTCATGTCCATGTCACTTCTGAGACAGTGGATATGAACATGTGTATATTGTTCATACTCGTTATGGATGTGCATCAGGCATACGCATTGTATTTGTTGCGGCACAACTGGAGTCATATCTTTTGCAAGATTGTACTCTAGATTTCTCAGATGTGGCACATAAGGCTCCATCCCTTTTTTCAATTATTGTGTTCTTATTTCAATCTAGCAATACAAAGAATACAATGTACATGAAAGCAAGCTGGTACGTAGGAACACATGAAAAAAACATGGAGTACAAATTTATTTATTTCAAGAAAGCGGCAAAGAAAATACAATTGACATGAAGATAAGTTAATATACAGGAAGATATGGGGTATCCAAGGAAAAAAAAATAGAACTACAAACCGGTGGAACACGTATAGACAGAGTAAATGAAAAATGATTGGATATGGAATACGGGTAGGAGTATGCACCTTTGCATTGTTTCTTCTACATTTCTGGTTAAAAGTTCTTTGCCTTGTCTAGTTTTCCTATCTGTTTCAATGAAAAAAAGTACAAAAAAAAATTGGACACGAACGTAAGTTGACATGTAAGGAATAAGAAAGGAATATGTACATAGAGTAAATAAAATAAAATAAAAGGAAATAGAGTAACAAATAGTGTTAGAAGAATGTACCATTTTTTTTTTTTGGTTCATCCATGTTTGTGTATATATAAAAAATTGTGTAAAAAATGTTTGTATCCAAAATCAATTACAAAATAGGGAAAACCATGAAGTTGGATAACTTCGTTTTCTGCAACAAGCTAGACAGATATACTTTGAAACATAGAAACATGATTTTGCAATACGTTTGATGTGTATCTCATAATTCAAGTGGAATACCAATTGTATCGTGATCAAAAAAATATGTGTACAAACCAGAGAAAACTAAGAAGTTGGATAACTTGGTTTTCTACAACAAGCTAGACATATATGCTTTGAAACATAGAAATATGATTTTGCAATATGTTTGATGTGTCTCTCATAATTCAAGTGCAATACCAATTGTATCATGATCATACCAATATGTGTCTAAGAGAAAGACGTCGTATTGATAAATGGGCACATTCGACCATACCTGGCCGATAAATGTGTTTTGTACATGGTTTATGTTGTTCAAAAGAAAGAAAAGATTGTATTTTCACATGTAGTTTTCCAATTCTTTTGTTATGGCATTATATTGTAGCATGTCAATATTGAAGTCTCCTACAATGACAATGGTTTTGTTCAGATGCAAATGGTCTAATTCATTGGAAATAACATTTAGTGTGTTGGAGAATGTTGCATGCAAAGCAACATAAGGATTCAGTATTGCAATTTCTTATTCATGGAGAAATACTTTTGCGAGCACCATCTCAAAATTGTTTTCTTTCGAAATGTATATGCTCCAAAATTGTTACATGTTTTTTCACTAATATCATCACCCCATGTGTAATGTAACTCGATATGCAATTTTGATTTGGAAATTTCTTGTTTTGCATGCATAATGTCATGTATGTTTCCTACAAGCACAAAATATCGTATTGCATTGTGTCATAGTCATTGAGTATATCATCCATGTGTGCATTTAGTTTGCGCATGTTAAGTGAGAGAATTGATACAGATGAGTTTTTTTGTATGGATTGGTAATCATACTATAGATGCCACTGTGCACTATTCCTAAGACGTTTCATCTCAATATCAACTTTGTGTTTGAATTTGAAGCTATGTTTTGTAAGAGGACTTAGTAAATACAAGGAGTCTATACTTCCGACATAGGATAGTGTTGTGTATACAATCCTTGCGATCTGTGGCCTGTACGTGCACATGCAAGTTTAATTGGAATTTTTTTTCGAATCTTCAGTTGACCTGTCTTTGCTGATGTCGATACTGGTTTTGATATTCGCAAGATAGGTGTCCAATCGCTTGCATTGTTTGAATTATATAGATAAGCCAACTTGTTTTCTTGTCTGTGGCATATATGCAGTTCATGGAACTTAATTCATAGGACATCAAGTTTTTCTATTTTGGTATAGCCTTTGAGTATTCCATCTGCACCATTGACCAAGCCATCTTGTGAATCATAGTTTCAGGCATATATTTCAACCAACATGTCTAATTTCAGGACAATTTGCAAAGGCAAAGTGGATGTATGTTCATTATGTGGAAAATCTCCATGGTTTTCTTCCTTGAGGTCAATTGAATTGAGGATGATATCATCGCCAGACATGAGCGATAGCATGTACCTGTTATGCATTGAAACATCCCTATTCATGTAGAACATGTAAGGGAAGGTTGGGTCTGTTGGTGTAGGTCACATGCACCTTGAATTGATATATGTTAATCCATCATGTGTTTGGTTGTTTTTCTGGATTCTATTTAGAATTGCAATAAATATTTCATCTATCTGGTGCATTGTAGTATGTAATTCAAAGCATTTTATATTGTCTTTACAGAAGTCATGTGTCACTATTTTCATGTTGACCATAGTTTGTTCAAATATCAAAGTATATTTGATGGGTTGTTACTAGTAAAGATCCCCACAGAATATCCTGTCAATGTTTCCATAATATTTTGTGTGCACATGTTTTATGTTTCTTAGTCGGTTATCAATGGAATACAAGAAGCGAGTTCCAATCAAATATGCCTCATCTATGAAGACAAGTCGCAGTTCGTCATAAATCTTAGATAAGGTATCTAACATTTCCTTACTGAGTGGAAGAAACTGTGACTTGTTAAAAGGCACCAAAAATGCAGAGTGGACTATTGTTCCACCTACATTATATGCAACTTTTCTTGTGTATGCAATGATTATCCCCTTTGGTTTCATAGGATCAGAGGAATTGTTTTAATCATATATTAGTATAAGTATTTGGAATAGTGCTTTTGTTGTGAATGTATTGCCTATTCCTGCTCCGCCTATAAGGAATAAGTGCACATGAGTGTGCATGTTCAAGCATTTTTTAACCGCAATGTCCTTTAGAATTGTTTGTTGTTCTCGATTCAACATACGTCTAATTCTATGGTATTCATTATTTTCAATAAGGAAATGATGTTTTGTGACTTGAAAACCAAGATTGATACATTTTTCAATGTCGCGTGCTCAAGGACGAGGAAAATCTAATTGCAAGTCATAGGACTCACAGAGAGTTCTAATTTTTTTACGGTTTGTGAATTTCTCATCAAGATTCTCAGGGTTTTCTAGTTCATTAATTGCACTTCCTAGATCACCCCATGTTGGATTAGCATTGTATGTAAATATAGATTCATTGGTTTGTACTATAGTCTCAGAGTCAATATATGCATCTTCTCATGTAGGGAAGTTCTGTTTTAATGTGTTTTCATTTTCATCGAACAGAACGTATAACAAAAGTTTTTCTCTAAAATAGTTTTCATAGTCAATATGTTTATTGTATTTGACAAAGAGTATCATAGAGGGATTTTTTATTTTTGATATGGGTGCACCATTTTTTTTGTAATGCGATACAAACTCTACTAAGAAGATATGCTTAATAGGAGATGGACGCTGGAAGTAATAATCAATAATAGAGAAACATAGCATGTCCTATGGATTGTCAGGTTCTTGTTCTAGCAAAGACAGTGGTTTAACCACAAATATGCATTTCTCAAGTGGAGATGTATTTATGAAGACACATTTCCTTGAACTACAATTGAGGGGTAGCGAAAGTCAATGTGGACTGCTTGTTGAGAAGAAATTTGTTGAATATTAAGTAATGTATTTCCAAGTGTGCGTATCATTTGTATAGTATCATTATGACTTCTTTCATGTTCTTTGTGTATTCTTCTAAATGCACTTGTCATAGATTTGTCAACTTTTGTCATATACGAGGTAAAGTACGATGTTGCAGCATATGCATTGAGGACATACTGTGCATCTGTATTTGCATTCCACATAATTGGAATTTCCTTAGAGAAATTGTTGTTCCAAATATGGGAAAGTTTTTGTTTAAGGAAAACTATTGGTTGTTTAAGCGGACATTGTATGGCTTGGATGTACTCATCTTCTGTTAGATTTAGCTATCTCAAGAATTTGTTGAAGCTCATTAACTCATCAAAGTCTCGTTGTTCTAGAAATGAAAAAAAGGATCACACCATTGTCCTCTAAACTAAGTGGCTCTATGATTCTGGTTGTTGTCATTGGCGGCACATGGAAGTTGTATTGGCAATGTGAGTTTTTTCATTTTTTACAACTTTTTGTATGATAATGTCTATTAACTTTGGCAAGTTCTGGATCCAAATTATCTGTGTTGCATGTTATGTATTTGTCCACAAGCTATTCTATCTATGAGTTGTTTTGAGTTCCATAGACTGGTGCACCCTCTATCCACAACAGTGCATGGTCATGCTCACTCCCCATATTCTGGAATCCAGTCACAAAAAAAAGTACGATATTTTTTCAAAAAATGTTTCATCGTGGCATATCAATTGTCTCAAATCATTTACTCTATGTCTATAGTAGAAAGTACATGTCACCGGGTCTTTTCTTATGAGGTAGTAAATGTCATCATTTTCCAGTGTATCAATTTGTTTTTTCTATTTCCTGTTCCTATGCAATTCAGATACCGTAGCCACCAACAGATCCCAACAATGTAATTCACTTGTAAATGTGATGAAAAATGTTGGTGGTCCTAATTGTCAGATCCTAGAAAAAATAATTTTCTTGTTTTGTTGCAAATAGTTGGGAGAGATGCAAATGTTTTTGAAATCTATGTATCCAATATCAGATTTCAAGATTTTTTCTAGGTTTTCTTTTTACTTGACATCTTTGGCCAACAACTTTATTCCTTGTAGATCACCTTTTCTTATTCACACCCATATGAAAGACAACACTTTCTCAATTATTATGTGCATGTTTTTGAAAAATAAATAAATTATGTGACAGGAGAAATCACTGCTTGAATGGAGCATCTCCCATCAAACTATATTATTGTAATTTAGTCATTCTCTAATGTCACCGGGATGTGGATCTCCATAGAAGAATGTTGGGAAGTTCATTTCCTCTGAAATTTTTTCCTTGAATATTCGAAGTGGATGTTTCCCCTTAGCAGGTGAAATTTCAACAATCTTGTCTTGCAAGTCACGAATGCATTGTGAGTCAATGAATCCATGTATCAATGTTTTAGCAGGTGTTTCATTCTTCGATTCATCACTTGCATCAAATTCACTAACAGTTTCGAGATTCTTTGCAGAGCTATCATACCCTTCTCTAAGAGCATTGTTCCAGTTCTCATTTATACAAATGTTTTGTGCTTTGTACAGCGCCCTGGAACACAATTCTTTTAATTCTTTCATGACAACATGCACATGCACTTTACGTGTATGGTACGCATTCTTGTATTGCAAGAATATTTTGAGAGCCACAACAATTGTCATTGTATCTCTAATAAATTGTGGCAAGGCTTCATGCACATCATGTATTTGGAAAGGCAGATTAATAATTGATCATGTTAAACCCATTTGGGGTCGTTTATAGCCCCAGGGTCTGATTTGTGCAAATGCAATTAGCAGAGACACAAGTCTCTCTTCAATTTTTGTAAGTGCACTTACATATGGCATTTGGGTATTACATCTTATTCATCCAGGTGTTGCAAAGTGTGTCATTTTTCCATTTTCAAGCGACCGTTTTCATGGAAGACAAATATTGCCACTGGAAAATGTTTTATCATTTAGTGTCAAGCGGAGGTATTCTGCTTCCAAATCAGGCATGAAAGACTAAGTTTTTTTTGCGGAATACAATTGATCGCAAATTGCAAATGCAATGGAAAAAGTGTCTTTGATTTGTTTCGTATAGAGTTGTTTTGCATGTTTCTTTCGTAGGGAAGAATGCGTAGAAAGTGTTTATTGGTTTTCATTGGTAGTAGTGCATGGTGTTCGCTCCAGCCCACGAAATGTGATTTTTTCCTCTTGGTCAGTGCTTTGACCATTGTCAGATATGTGACTGTACCCATTTCTCCCACGTATATTTTTTTTCAATATGTGTGTTGACAACGATTTTTGTCAATAGGATTTAGCCGACAAACCGTTTCTAGGCCCCTTCTCCACTCACACTGCTTGCACAAAGTTTCACTCACTCTCGTTAAAGTTGGCACAATGTTTCTGGAGAAATCATCATGGCACTTGACTTATTGCTAAGAATGGCCCTTTTCCTTTCTCCTCATATTATTCGTGCTATTCTATTTCACCATGATACAACATATACATCTTCTTACCCTTCACCTTTTGTCCTATACCTATTTATTACCATGGATTTAGTTTTAATACAAAAAAAGTAAATCAATTATCTAAAATTCATATCATAAACCCATATACTACTTCTTAAGTATGTATGACCTTATTTCCAAAATGTACCTTATATCTCTTTCACATATTTAATTATAACCTAAAAGTAATACCCAAATTAATTTTAAGTTAAGACTTTTTTATTGTTCCATGCCAAAAACTAAAAAAGTATCATTATGTCATACTTTCCATGACCCTCTCCATATCTTTATTATTATTTAAATAAAACCGTGATCTTCACGTTATCATGGATTAATTTCCTTTTTCTATATAAAGTCACTATATGATATCCAATATCTCGAATACACTCATGAGAGCCATTTACTTGTGGTTTGACTTAACTCATAAAGTCTAAGTGTGGATTTATGCCATGAAATAAGCGAGCCATCTAAAGATTCATTATAATTTTTATTAAAGCATTTTATACAGTTTTAGTAGGTCTAATGGTTAAGAACATACGTTTCCTCTTAAGAGGTCACAAGTTCAAATCCAGAGGGGGTAGGGTATGTATACCTCTGTAGACTTTATCATTGAAATCGTTGGACGGAAGAGGGTCCCTTGTCCCACAAACAAAGCGATCTCATACACCAATTTGATGTGGCTTAGTCGTGACTTAAAAAATAAATTATTATTATTATTATATAAAAATTAAAGGCCACTTTTCTACTGGTGGGAAGTTCTTTGTCATATTGGCGACTTACACGTATTGATTTTATCAAAGGAAATATCAGCATGGAATGAGAGGTTGGAATGGGTTTTATTTAACGAAGGTTCAAATCTCAGTGCACAGTTGTGGAGATTAGTTCTGGCGATCGTCTTAGTGTACTTCTTGACACAACAAAAAAACTGGAAAATCTTGGCCTGTCTGTTGCACAAGCCAGCGATTGCATAGAAGATTATTTGTAACACAATTCGAGACTTATCGCAAAGTTGAGATTTCAAAACTGTTGGAAAGAATCCACTTAACCATCATTACAATTATTGAAGTTTTTACCTTGAAAATTGTGAATGGTTGGCTATGGGACAAAGCCTCCAATGCAAAAGCTATACGTCGTTGTTGCTGCCCATATCCATATTGAAGAATATTATATGAAGATATCAAAGAGGTTGTATAACTTATTCATGCACATGTATCTAGTCATAATGATGCCATTGACGAGTCATGTGCTATCAATATTCCATGGAGAAGCGACTATCCTATGTGGTAATGAAGCTTGAGCCGAATGTAAATCTAACTCTTGCATCAGTAATCGTAGCATAAAAAAAAATGAATGCAACCTTCCAGTGGATCGGTAAGATGGAGAGTATCTTTGTCAACAGCTGCAAATTAACAGGAAATGGATAGATTGGAAAAGGAAACTGAGCTGCGTGCACAGGAGCATGCTCTTTAATAAAGTCGTGAGAGGTGCTATTAAAATTGGCCAATTATGTCAGACGTACCACACTAAATCTCTCCAACAACAAATGTCTAGAGATATTCCTGTCATAAATCACTTTACAAGGTTACCCAAGAAATCTTTTTGGAAACCCAGGTCTCTGTGACGATTTGATTGGCTCACATGGAAACCCAGGTCTATGTGGCGATTGGATTGGATCAAATCGTGGGACATGCTCCAGACACTCAAAATATTATGTCTCAACACCAGTTATTGTTTGCCTCTCGTTGGTTTCAGTGTTGATATCCTGTGTGATCGGTATAACCATTTATTGAAGGTTCTAGCCTGATAGTCTCAATCGAGGGTTCGCGCCGGGACAACGCTGCGAGGCATTATGGTGAAGTTCTTGACCCAGATATAACAACTGTGAATTGATTCCCTTGTAATGTGTTAAGGGAATTCCCTAACAGTTTAATGTGTTAAGGGAATTCCCTAACAGTTTCTTAGTTGGAAAACGACCATAACCACTGGAGTTAACTCACTAGGAAAACGCAAGACACGGGAATGACACAAGGATAGAAAAAGACAGTTAGTTTGTTTAATGATATATTATGAAAATTCATGTACAGTTTGAATTTCAGTTATAAAACTGATTAACCATCAAAACTTCCTACCAACTGGTATAAAAGAAGCAACGCGCGCGGCCTGCCAAAAGGGACAGATTTTAAGAAGAATTCTTTGACAGATAGAAAATTTCTGAAGGATATAAGATCTTAGAAATAAAGTTGACAGAGAGAATTAAGGCAGATTTTTTAGAGATTAATATGCTGTGAGTGTTGAGAGAGATTTTCATTTCATTCGCCCATTACATCTTCAGTAGGGATTGACGAAATCGTCGACAGGAGGTGGTCTTGCGATGCAGCGAAGAGGATAAGCAAGGATGAAGTTGTTGGCCTTCATGAGGTAAATATTTACTTGTTTAGTTTGTTGTAATAAGGCTATATTCAATTTGACGCTAATTAGTTTTACTATGTAGGTTCTCTCCTTGTCATTTTCCATCATGGTTCTATTCCTTCTTGGCTCAGCTCTCTTTTTCTTTTTCAGGCTTGGTCTTTTTATTGTACGTTGCATCTAGAAGGGATAAAGACCATATACCTGGCCCTCGTCTATGCAAAGACTTGAAGATTTTGGTTGATTTATGATGTTGTATGAGAGTTTTTCAAAAGAAATTAGCTATTCGCCACTCTGTACATCTCTTTGATTTTTTTCATTAAACTCCTTAATTTTCTTCAACTTTATTTTACATTTTGACGAAATCGTCGGCAGGAGGTGGTCTTGCGATGCAGCGAAGAGGATAAGCGAGGACGAAGTTGTTGGCCTTCATGAGGTAAATATTTACTTGTTTAGTTTGTTGTAATAAGGCTCGATTCAATTCGACGCTAATTAGTTTTACTATGTAGGTTCTCTCCTTGTCATTTTCCATCATGGTTCTATTCCTTCTTGGCTCAGCTCTCTTTTTCTTTTTCAGGCTTAGTCTTTTTATTGTACATTGCGTCTAGAATGGCTGAAGACCATATACCTGGCCCTTGTCTACACAAAGACTTGACGATTTTGGTTGATTTATAATGTTGTATGGGAGTTTTTCAATAGAAATTAGCTATTCGCCACTCTGTACATCTCTTTGATTTTTTTCATTAAATTCCTTAATTTTCTTCAACTTTATTTTACATTTTGATTTCTGAATATAAAAATATATATATATAAATCCTTAAAAGATAACTTAAATGTAATTATGTTGTAAAATCATGTTCATAAAAGATTTTTTTTACATAAACCTTATTTATTTTATTACTTTAATTTTATTATCCTTATATCCTAACTTAAAAAAGGAAAATGAATAAAGTCATGAATATGTTATATGTACATATGTTTTATTAATAAACTACTTTAATGTACATAACTTTTTTTTTGTTTTTTTGTTATTATGTTGACTTCATAATGTTTTAGCTACAACCTAACTCCTAATGAAAAATTAAAAAAAAAGATACATCATTTAAATGCTATTTTTACTTTTCAAACTAACCATTTTTATTAGTTTCATTAGTTTTTAGTTGATTTTTCCTTATTTATTTTTCCGCGTGCTAAATTAAAACAAAAGCATTATTGTTCTCATTTTTGTGCATCTTCGAAATATTAAACTTAATTTTCATTACATCGAATGTACAAATCCACATAGAAGTAATTAGAATTGTAAATAGTATGAAAATCGTAAAATCACATAAAAATTAAATATTGCTAAAAGGAAAGATTACTGGACAAAAGGATCTATGCTTGGACTATAGGTTAGGATAAATTTGACTTAAAGTTCAATGCGAATTCATGTATGGGGCTTTAATTTTAGGGTGATATTCCTGCTTCTTCTCGCCTAGCCTCGCGGGAGGTTAAAATATATTGGTGCTTGAGAGTCTCTAGTCTTTTGGCGTCAACATATTATTTTGGCGACCATACTGGGGATAACTGTTCAATGGTTCGTTCCTAGTTTTTGTTTTAATTCTTTTAATTTTTCTTTTTCCCTTTCTAGACCTCAATGTCCCAACCAATTAAAAGTATGTTTAGTGGTTGTAACCCTGTGGTTTCAGCTACTAACTCTGGGAAATTCATGTATGGCATGTTTGAGTTCGAAGAAGAACTAAACAGTTCCCCTTGGTTTGTGCCCACTCCCTTGAATTCCGCTCAGCCTGTCTCCCCTGTTTGTATAACCTAGTATACCCAACCTTATCAACATTTCTTGTCCCACATTGAGTCACCCTCAATATTGTTTTACCCTTCCCCTTTCCTACAGAGAATCGATGATCGTATGTTATTGTTTAAAGCTTGCACACCACTGTAAGTGATGCACATCTGTTGGTTGGCAATAGGCGACGATGATTTTTGTCAACAAGATTTAGCCAACAAACCGTTGTCAGGTTGCCTCTCTAGTCCCACTTCTTATGCAAAGTTTCGCTCATTCTCGTTCAAGTTGACACAATGTTTCTGGAAAAATCACAATGACACTTAGCTTATTGCTAGGCATGGCCCTTTTCCTTTCCTCATATTATTCGCACTATTCTATTTCACCATGATACGACATATACATTTCCTTACTCTTTGCCTTATGTTATCCTATACCTATTTATTACCATGACTTTGACTTTGGTTCTAACATAAAGAAAATAGATCAATTATTTAAACTTCATATCATAAACCCATCATACTACTCTTATATATGTATGACTTTATTTTAAAAAATGTACCTTATATCTCTCACATATTTAATTATAACCTAAAGATAATATCCAAATTCTTTTTCAGTTAAGACTTTTTTTTTTATTGTTCCATACCAAAAGCTTAAAAAGTATCATTATGTCATACTTTCCATGACCCTCTCCATACCTTTATTATTATTTAAATAAAATCATGATCTTAACTTTACCATGGATTAATTTCCTTTTTCCATATAAAGTCACTATACGATATCCAATATCTCGAATACACTCATGAAATCCATTTCCTTGTGGTTTGACTTAACTCATAAAGTCTAAGTGTGGATTTATGGCATGAAATAAGCGAGCCATATAAAGGTTCATTATAATTCTTATTAAAGCATTTGATATAAAAGTGAAGGGTCACTTTTCTACTTGTGGGAAGTGCTTTGTCATATTGGAGACTTACACGTATTGATTTTATCAAAGGAAATATCAGCATGGAACGAGAGATTGGAATGGGTTTTATTTAGCCAAGGTTCGAATCTCAGTGCACAGTTGTGGAGATTAGTTCTGGCGATAGTCTTAGTATACTTCTTGACACAATAAAAACGCTCGAAAGTCCTGAACGTTGCACAAGCCAGCGATTGCACATAAGATTCTTTGTAACACAGTTGGAGACTTATCGCAAAGTTGAGATTTCGAAACTATTAGAAAGAATCCACTTAACCATCATTACAATTATTGACGTTTTTAACCCTTTCGCCGAGCGCCTAATCATAATGAATCAAATACTTGTGGTCGAGAGCTTGAATGTGACAACGACCATGATTATATCATGATGTTTAATGACCAATCCACGTCTCACACCTTTCTTTTCTTAAACCGCATACACATTTCATTTTAAGTTTCTTATCTGCACGTATACAATGGAATTATTGATTACGTAAATGAAGAGATCAATGCTAATTTTTTCAAATCAATTTATGATACATTAGTTGAAGATTGAAAGAATTAAGCTCATACACAGAACAGATTGTATTATTGCACACATAAACTCAGATACAATGCGTATATAAATAGTTGGAATRTGATCCAACTTATTCCACTTATCGTGAGAGAGGTTGAGGGAATATCTCAACCTCCTCCAGTTACCCTCAACATAATCCCTAAACTCTAGGAATCCCTAATGAGTCATTATTATCTAACTGCCCYCCTTAATGACTACATTACATAACATAACAAAACGTTACAACACAAACTGTCTGACTGATCCTCATACGCAGTTACACCCATCTCTGAACTTCATAGACACGCTCTTTCTCTCCATCATCTTCGAGCTACCAATTCATCCAGCATAAATAAAACTGCTTCCGACCATCTTTGAAGCATTTGTAGGATCAAAGATTCTAAACTACCCCGAAGAATAGTCTCGATACTGAAACATTTAGTAATCGATCTTACAAAATGACATTTTTACACTCAACAATACAACGATAACACGAAACTGATGATCTTGGAGCACCGAAATACAACAAGAATCAAAAGTTTTTACAATATATTTCTAACATATATAAACAAGAACTCTATTCTAGAACAGCCTGAGAGATGATTGAGAAGGTTCATCATCACTGGATGAGTGTTCTTGTATAGCACCTAGTGTGTCATCAGCTATGTTAGCTGATTCTTTCAGTTTGCCATTTAAAAGATCACTAGCACGAGTTTTGCAATTTAGTGTTGTATGTCCATGTCTTCGACAGTAGAAGCATTCAATGTTTTTATTTGTTCTTCCCTTGGAGTATAGTGCAGTTTCAGAATTTGAACTGACTTCCAAGTCACCTTCTTTCATCCTCTTTTCTTCTGCTAAGAGTGCTGAAATCATGTCTTCCAGAGTTCGAGAGGGCATTTGAGTTAAAGTGAAAATAGCATTGTCATATTTTTTAGACAAACTATTCAGCAAGATTGCTTTTGCATCATCTTCACCAACTTTAGAGTCGGAGTCAATGTCTGCCAATTGTGCTAACAAAGACTTTAGATCATTTATGTGAGAAGACARTGATACTTCATCATGCATTTTTAACTTGAATAGCTGCAACTTTAATGAAAACTTKGCATTTACAGCCTTTTCCCCAAATATTGTACACAATTGTACCCACATTTCTTCGGAAGATTTTTCCAAATCTATTAGATGTAGTTGAGAATCTGCAAGAGACAATCCAAGAATGGACTTGGCTCTATCCTCTCTTTTCTCCCATTCAATTAATTGCTTGGGATCTGTAGGTGCTTTCTCTGTTCCTTTTACTATTCCCCATAAGTTCTTATGCATCATTTGAAGTTGTATTTTTACTTTCCAAGTATGGAAATTAAAACCATTAAATTTTTCCAATGCAATATTTTCCATATCAACACAGATTTAAATAAAAAATGAATACCTCTACAAATGACAGCTTATAGGTTATATGCTGTGAATCTGAAGATCCCTGGTGCTTGCAGGCTTGGCGACCCAGCAGCAACGTAATTTCAGCGTTCTCACAATAATTTCACTTAGCGATTCAGCTTTCTAGCGGCTCCCTTCTCTTCACATACTAACTGTCTGTTATCTCTTTGACATGCACTGATTCAGCTTTCTGGCAGCTCCCTTCTCTTCACGCACTGCTACCTTTGCACAAACGGATAATGAATTAACCTTGGATGAATTAACGATGGATGACTTGGAACGCAGGTAGACGGCTTCTTTCCATGCAGCAGAGTTCGGCAGCGATCTTCACGACTCTAATCTCCACAGCAAGCCACGGCTCTCTATAACAACAGCGGTTCCCCTAGGCGCAAGATCTCTCCGGTGAGACTCCAGTCAAATCAGGCTCAACCTACAGCTCTGATACCAAGTTGAAGATTGAAAGAATTAAGCTCATACACAGAACAGATTGTATTATTGCACACTTAAACTCAGATACAATGCGTACATAAATAGTTGGAGTGTGATCCAACTTATTCCACTTATCGTGAGAGAGGTTGAGGGAATATCTCAACCTCCTCCAGCTACCCTCAACATAATCCCTAAACTCTAGGAATCCCTAATGAGTCATTATTATCTAACTAAAAGAACATAGAATGTAAATACAGGTGTCAATTTGCATGACATTTGAGGAACACATAAGCACTCATTTGTTATGTTAAATTGATTCTAACTTGAAAAACAATCTAACCATTGTAATACAAAATATTAACAAGGATGCTTACAAACATATCATATTCGAAAAAAGCACATTTACAAAGTATCTAATTACTAATGACCGTATATAGATTCAAAGTTCGCATGATCTAATTGGATTTATCATATGGGGAGTTAAGAGTTAATAGCCAAGTTGTACTCTATTATTTTCATAAGATGAGTGTTTATGATATGAAGAAAAAAAAAATGGCAGAGAGTGAAATGATTCTACCATTAAAATTAAAGGTGGTCAAGCACAGCACAGGGGAATCAAAGTGAAATGTATTAGAAGAATAAAAATTTAGCATCTTCAAACAAATATGGGTACCTTGTACTAGAGCTAGGGTTTTCATCCATAAGTTAGCTTATAGCCAAACTCATTTAACAATGATGTATTTTGGCTATATGATAGCTTTTAACCTCATACATCAAGGGGAAACTATTATGACCTAAATTTGTTTCACAAAGACATTCAAACGATCACTAGAAAACATCATTAGTGGACAAGAACACAACACAACAAGGCTACCTCATGGTTACTTTACATCACCCCAAAAGAGTTTGGAAAAACTTTATAAAAGTAATTTTTCATACACTTGTGCATCTTGCCTATATTGACACCCATCACTTGCACAACATTTCCTTTGAAACCAAGGAAAGTCTACTCACATGCATGAATTTGACTTGTTCAACACAGTTAACAGGACAAGCCTAGCCCAAGTAAATCTAGGATAATGTACATAGAAATTCAAGCTCATGAGGAGTCATTTGGCCTCCCAAAGTCTCCATCAACATTGGGATCTCCATTTCAAATTAAGATCTTTCACATTTGAGCTAGTTCTTCATGGAGCTTGAAATTTTCCTATGAATGAAAGTCATGGGGCAACATTGGAAGAAGAATAAATTATGCAAGATTATGTTGTAAGATTGAGATTTAAAACCACTTTTCTTGCTCTCTC
Organism: Picea mariana; assembly: GCA_032191745.1. Lineage (NCBI taxonomy): Eukaryota > Viridiplantae > Streptophyta > Pinopsida > Pinales > Pinaceae > Picea > Picea mariana. Next base: position 337,516 of record JASDQU010010989.1, on the reverse strand, counting down.
ATCTCAACAATTTATAGATCTCATGCTTATTTCAGATATTCCATTAAAGGAGAAAATATGTTTCTTCATACACACCAGTTGTGAAAGAGAGAGGCCTACCAAGAAAAAGAAGGACCCATCCCAAGGAGAGTGTTGGAGCACTTGCATCCAATCATTCTCCCATGGTGCTTATATTCATGTTCAAATCCCATCCATCGGTAAATATATTAGTATTGTTGCTTCCCTCCAACTTTTTATTTAAATTTTATCTTTACAATTTAGTTCTTTGTTTGAATCTTATGTGTCTTGATCTATTTCATGTTTGTTGCAATTGTCATCTAGTGTTGTTCTTCACAGTAACCATTGCCTATTATATAGATTTGCTTCCTACCTATAGAAATAGAGATTTTTCTCACCTTTGTATCAAAACAAACCAAACAAGTATGTTAGATGTAGGTGGCTTTGATCATACCATCACAAAGAAAAAAATCAAGATGTAATAGAAACCATTAACATGATTCCTTCTAGTGAAAAACAACCAAGGGAAATGTATTTGGGTCCAAGACGTGCAAGAAAATGACGTGAATGTCTACACAAAATGTGGACGAGATAAAATTTCATGTTATCAATGTAATTCCTTCAAATTATGATCTATAACTTGTCAAGGATTAATGATTGAGTAGATACATTCGAAACAAAACAATATTTCAAATATTAATTGAAATATTATGACCTAAATTTGTCTCACAAAGACATTCGAACAATCACTAGAAAACATCATCAGTGGACAAGAACACAACACAACAAGGCTACTTCATGGTTACTTTACATCACCCCAAAAGAGTTTGGAAAAACTTTATAAAAGTAATTTTTCATACACTTGTGCATCTTGCCTATATTGACACCCATGACTTGCACAACATTTCCTTTGAAACCAAGGAAAGTCTAATCACATGCATGAATTTGACTTGTTCAACACAGTTAACAGGACAAACCTAGCCCAAGTACATCTAGGATAATGTACATAGAAATTCAAGCTCATGAGGAGTCATTTGGCCTCCCAAACTCTCCATCAAGCATTGGGATCTCCATTTCAAATTAAGATCTTTCACATTTGAGCTAGTTCTTCATGGAGCTTGAAATTTTCCTATGAATGAAAGTCATGGGGCAACATTGGAAGAAGAATAAATTATGCAAGATTATGTTGTAAGATTGAGATTTAAAACCACTTTTCTTGCTCTCTCATCTCAACAATTTATAGATTTCATGTTTATTTCAAATATTCCATTAAAGGAGAAAATATGTTTCTTCATACACACCAGTTGTGAAAGAGAGAGGCCTACCAAGAAAAAGAAAGACCCATCCCAAGGAGAGTGTTGGAGCACTTTCATCCAATAATTCTCCCATGGTGCTTATATTCATGTTCAAATCCCATCCATCGGTAAATATATTAGTATTGTTGCTTCCCTCCAACTTTTTATTTAAATTTTATCTTTACAATTTAGTTCTTTGTTTGAATCTTATGTGTCTTGATCTATTTCATGTTTGTTGCAATAGTCATCTAGTGTTGTTCTTCACAGTAACCATTGTCTATTTGCATCCTACCTATAGAAATAGAGATTTTTCTCACCTTTGTATCAAAATAAACCAAACAAGTATGTTATATGTAGGTGGCTTTGATCATACCGTCACAAAGAAAAAAGTCAAGATGTAATAGAAACTATTAACATGATTCCTTCTAGTGAAAAACAACCAAGGGAAATGTATTTGGGTCCAAGATGTGCAAGAAAATGACGTGAATGTCTGCACAAAATGTGGACGAGATAAAATGTCATGTTATCAATGTAATTCCTTCAAATTATGATCTATAAACTATCATGGATATTCAACTGGAACAATTTTCCACAACATATCTGGTAATATTCTGAAATATTTTGTTATTCAATTTATTTCCTCATGTCCTAGATTTATTATTACTAGCTTAGTTCTCAAATTTATGAAAACAAAATAAATACAAAAATGAAAGAACAAGCAAATGAACACACCATCCACACAAGTGAACAAAATATGTATCTTGGGAAACTCGATACAAGATAAAACTCATCTAGAAGGCGAGGCTTATGATGTGCTCCATTTTCTTTAGTTATGAAAATGAAAATGAAAATAAAGAGGCACTCACTATGTAGTTTCCTGTGACAATGTGGCCTTTATGGTTTATAGATCATCTTCTCCCCCCACTATTATGCTCTCAAATCCCACTAGTAGATTCTTTTCTAAACCAATGTTAAAAGAATGGAATCCCCTCTCCTCCTAGCATTCCAACATTTAACATAGTCTAATAGGAGTCTAGGGTTAGGGTTTTTGCATACCTCAACCCTTAATTAGAGTTAGGTTTTTTGACCTTATATAATATTCTTGAAAGTCCACATGTGACTAGCCACTCACGTGAGAAATGGGGGTTGGCATGGCATCCACTCAATACCATGGTGGTCAACAAGGTAGGTCAGCTTGCAGGAGATATAACTTTTGCATACAAACTATGATTGAGGTGATTTTTGCACCATTGGAAAGGTATCAATGTGTAGAATAGTATTATCACAAATATTTAACCTCCAAAATTGTCATTTGATGCCTCAATATGGATCTGGAAAGTTCCAAAACCCAAATATCCAAACTAGGACTTGCAACTAAAATAGACCCTATAAACCATTTCCTCCTATTTTTCCACCTATAAAGTACCAAGATAGATAAAAAAAATTATATAATTATCCATTTTGGATCAAATGATGATGAAAATGGTCATAGATTTTTGGATTGACAAAGTTGGTGATTTATCTTTCTATGAAAATCAAATTATGTCAAAAGCCAGTGTACATTATTTTTTTACTACATCAACTAATAGACTTTGTGGTATTCATAAATGGTATTGATAAGTAGGAAGTATTTTCTTACTCCAATAAATATCAAGGAAAAAGTGCATGGCCAAGAACAAACCACATATTATTCTACTCTCAACCATCTCTACATCCCTATGAACCCTAGTTCACCACTACAGTCCTTGTTTCTCATCGCCTCCCCACCTGCCTCAATGGTTAATCCAGACCGAGATCCTCCTCCGAATTTCGAAGATGATTTTGCTACATTCAAGTATCTAGTAGGCTCCTTAGACAACCCCCCAAATCAACCAGGGCATTCCCATATCGTGGAGAAACTGAATCAAATTCTAGAAGTAGCCATTCCACGCGTCACTGCTTGAAGAAAGGATCTTTCTTTCACTTCCAGAGTGATTGTTGATCAATTCATGGGGTTATGGTCATCTCCCCGTCAAATAGTTCTTTTGATTAAGCGGAACTGAAACCCTTCGATTCAAGGGCGTATGAATCAATTTTTCTATGGTAAGGGTTTATATATTTTCTACTTTGAGTACAAAGAGGATAGAGATCTCATCTTTAGGAATTGCCCTTACTTTTTCAACCCTAGAGGGTTATATTTAAACAAATGGACACCCAACTTTGATACATACAATGATATCCCCTTAGCCATCACATTCTAGGTGTGGCTTCTGCACTTATCCTTTCACTATTGGGGGGTTGCAGTTTTAAAAAGAATTGGGGATACATTGGGAAAATTCATTTATAGAGACGAACCCAAGTCCAATATGTACTCTTTTGCAAGGATCTGTGTGGAGTTCGATTTGGAAAAAGGACCTCCAAAAGAAATAAAATTAAGGCTGGATGATTGGAATTACATTCAAAAGATGGATTATGAACAACTCTCCTTCAAATGCAAGAGTTGTCATGAATACAACCATTTTCCCATAAATTGTCCGAATAGAAAGCAACCCCAGGAAACAAATACTCCACAATAGGAATAAGGATGGAAACAAGTAAGGAAAAAAAATAATATTGGCAAAGCGGCAGGATCCATCGATGTTCCATCAGGGTTTGCCCCCAAAGCGGGAACCTCTCGCCAGAACCCCCCAACAACTGAAAAACCTCCTCCAAAGAAACCAAACCCCACTCCTTCCCCTATCATTCCCTCATCCCCTTACAGAAACTCTTTTGAAATTCTGGGCGAACACTCTTCTAGGAAAGTTTAGCTAGTTGGTCCAGTGTTGGAACCCTTGGCCCATTCTACCTCCTCATCTCTGGAAAGAACAACTGACAAATCAGGTGAAGAGGAAATTTTTCACGAAGGTATCCAAGATGAGGATCCTCAATAACTCGGGAAAAATACATCTCATGAGCTCCCCCCTTCGAAAATGAAGTCAAATCAAGAAATGGAGGAAGGGGAACTCCCATCAGAAAAACCCAGAAAGTCTAGGCACAGATCCAATAAAGAAGTTAGAGAAGAGACGGTGCCAAAGGGGAAGGCCCACTACAAACAACAATCCATAGAAATCTAAATGAACATCTCAAATCATAGAGAAGGAAATAAATGTTCAGATCTCCTGGCCCCTGGCATTCGGGCCTCTTCCACTCCTCGCCAATGAATTTTCTCTCATGGAATTGTAAGGGCTTTGGTAAAATATCCAAAGTTGAAGCCCTAAAATATCTTATTACTACAGGAAATCCCTCTATAATTCTACTCCAGGAGACAAAAATGGAGGAAAAATTAGTGTTAGAAACAACAAAAAAAATCTTCAAAAGTTGTGGTGGAGTAGTTATAAGCTCACATGGCACCTCTGGTGGAATCGTCACTCTATGGAATGAGAAGACATAGAAACTTTAGATAACCCAACTCACTCAACATTGGCTTCTTACAGTTCTTAAAAATAAAGAGTCCAACAAACTTTTCTCTATCATCAACATCTATATGCCTAATAGCTATGTTGAAAAAGTAACCTGCTAGAATTCCCTATCTACACTCAAAAATTCTACGGAACTCACTTCATGCACAATTTGGGGTGAGTTCAATACCTACCTCAACTCAAGAGAAAAAAAAGGAGGAAGTATAGTCAGAGACCCTTTCTTTGAAAAACTCAATGATCTCACTTCAGACTAGGACCTCCATGATATTAAACCCACTAAAGGGAAATACACCTGGAACAACATGTGCTCTGGTCTTAGCCACATAGCTTCCCGCCTAGACTGTTTCCTTATCAATAGAAATTTCCTCCTCTCCTCCTTCGACATCTCCTCCTTTATTCTCCCTTCATCCATTTCTGATCACAAACCTATCTCTTTGATTTTCAGTAATCCTCAGAACTTTGGTGCCCTTCCATTATGTTTTAACTCTCTTTGGATCGACAATACCTCTATTCTCTCTCTCTCATTCAACAATCTTGGTCCTCCCCCTTTTCTGAGTCCCCTAATTACATCTGGGAAAGCAAGTTGAAAGCAGTAAAACTAACTCTCAAAGATTGGGTGAAATTGTCCTTCATTCCCCTACAACAAGAAAGAATAGAGAAGGTTGGGATCCTCTCAGATATCCAGTAGAGAATATAAGAAGAAGAATTCATTGAAACACTTCTGACACAAGAAAAAGAAGTTTATCAACAACTTCACTTCTCTATGCGTAGGGAAGAAGAGCATTGGATACTGAAGTCGAGGAGTCTATAGCTAAAAGCAAGGGATTCAAACACTTCCTTCTTCCACACAAAAAACTCAAAATAGGAGGAAGAAAAATACATTCACCATTATCCTTTCAAGCTCTGGGCAGCAGCTAGAAACCTTTGAACAAGTCAAGGATTGAACAACACTTTGAGCTACTTTATCAGCAAACTAATAAATAAGGATTGGAGGAAGACATGCAAGCAATGCTTGATAATGTCCCAGACCTCATCTCTGAACATGAAAAATCCCAATTAGAAAAGGAGATAACATAAGAGGAAATTGCCAAAGCGGTGTGGGAAATGGACCCAAACAAAGCCCCAGGGATTGATGGCTTCCCAATTAGATTTTATCACCATTTCTGGGCCATTATAAAGAGAGATCTCAAAAAAACGTTGAATTATACTATGAAAAAATAGACGCTAAGAGGTGCTACAAACTCAACCTTCTTATCCCTCATCCCTGAAGAAATAAATCCCTCAAACTTCTCCCTTTTTCAGCCAATTTCTCTCTGCAACTCTTCTTACAAAATCCTCACAAAAATCATAGGAAACCGCTCAAAACCTCTTCTCTCCAATATTATTTCAAAAAATCAGGGAGGATTTCTGAAAAACAAGCATATTACTGACAATATAGCACTGGTACAGGAAGAAATCCATTCCAACAGGAGAAATAACTACCCGGGAATGGTTATCAAATTGGATATGGTGAATGCCTTTGATCATGTCAAACACTCCTTTCTTTTCTCATTTCTTAAAGCCTATGGGTTCTCATATGTTTTTATCAATTGGATCAAGGCCTGCATTGGTTCTCCTGGGATATCCCCCTTGGTAAATGGTCATCCCCCTTTCTTCTTCAAAGAAAGCATAGGCTTAAGACAAGGTTTCCCTCTTCCCCCCTATCTTTATATCCTATTAGTTGATTCTCTTAGTCAGAAATTGGAAGAAGAAAGAAGGATAGGAAGGATTCCTGGTTTACTTATAGCTCAGGGGGTCAAGGAATTAAACCACTCCCAATTTGTTGATGACACCCTTCTCTTGGGGGTGGCTACTACAATCATCGCCAAATGTTTTCAAAAAGTTATAGACTCCTTTCTCTCCGCTTCTAGAGGAAAATTAAACAATTATAAATGCAAGATCTACGGTTGGGATGTTTAAGGACACATCAGAGATCACATCTCTAGAATATTTGGGTTTCCCTTCATTATCACAATGACTCATTTCAAATATTTAGGAATGCTTATTTTTCTAAATTCCAATTGTTCTTTCGCCTGGCAGTATATCGTTGACAAAATCCTTTCTCAGATCCAAAGTTGGGGGGGACATTGGCTTAACCCAACTGGAAAAAAGGTGCTCCTAAATTTTGTCCTCTCCTCTCTTTCCATCTTTCAATGTTTTGTCATGCTCGCCCCCAAAGGTATTCTCAAAAAAAATTCCAAATCTCTTTGATGTTTCCTTTGGGCTGGTGGGAAAACTAACACAAAGAAATTTCATCTTGTCAATTGGAAACATTTTTGTCAACCTTTCAACAAAGGATTTGTATCCATCTGATCCCTAAGTCTAATGAATTTGTCTCTTAGAGAAAAACTTTCCTGGCGTCTTATCTTAGGCCCTCCAGAATGGTGGAAAGTTTCTCTTGTCCATAAATATTTCAACACCTCAAGGCTCCACTGCTTGGATGCATCGCCTCCGCACCTTCCTGGCTCCCCAATTTGGCATCTCCTGAAGCACTTTGCTCATCTTATAAAAAATTAAATTATTGGTCCCCTCGAAATGGATCTCAGATAAATATTTGGGTAGATCGTATTTTGGATCAAGAACCAATAGGAATACATGACTCTCTCCGCCCCCTAAAAGATTGGTGCTTCTCCAAAGGTATTCTCCTTCTTCGATAATTTTTCATCTGGGATCGTGATGGTGTCTGGATCAATTGGAAACCTCTGGATACCCTTTACCATCTTCACCCTTTGGTCTCTCTTTTCTACAATATGCTAGCAGGTTGTGCCCCCCTTAATTCTCACAAAATTGACTCTCGCAGTTGGGGCCACTCAAGCTACTCAGTTAAATAAAGCTACTCTTTCCTCCAGTCTTCCTCTTACGGTCCTACAGTCTCTAGAATCTAGAAAGATATTTGGTCAGGGAATTCTCTCCCCAAAGTCAACATCTTTTGTTGGTTGATGGTTCATGGAAAAATATTAACTACGAAGAACTTGCAAAAACATGGAATAATGGGTCCTTCAATATGCCCCCTCTTCCTTGCATCCTCAAAGTCCATCCATCACCTTTTCTTGGAATGTTCTTACTCTTCTCAACTCTGGAACATATTATTCCTTCCCCTCTCCACCAAGATTTTTCCATCGGAGAATTGGAATGAAATGTTTGTTTCTTGGAAACAGAGATATGATGGAAGCTTCAAAAATAAGAATCTCTTCTCCCTCTTATGAAAACTAATTCCCAAATTTGTATGTTTGGAAATATGGCTAGCAAGGAATTAGGCCATTTTTTGAGAGAAGCTTACCCCCCTTGCAACATATATTTGCCAGAATATGTGGCTTAATTTTTGAAGTCTTCTCCTATAGATCAGTTCAGATTGATCCCCCAAACTCCCTAGAAAAAATAGAAGAAGATTGGATAAATAACATTCTGGGACTGAACTACCCAAGAAAGTTCCCTTCCCCAATCAGGTCTACTAAGAAGAAAAAGTGGCAATTACGTCTTAGGGACCCTGAATTCCTTGAATGGAAACGATAGCAAACATATCCTATTCT
>JASDQU010010989.1:295526-319421 GCA_032191745.1 Picea mariana | reverse complement strand
CACCCCTTTTCCATAAAATGAAATTGAGAAAATGGTCCAGGAACTCCTTAATGCAGGCATTATCCGCCCTAGTACGAGCCCCTACTCTTCTCCTATGGTCATGGTCCTGAAGAAAGAAGGTTCTTGGCGAATGTGTCCTGACTTTCGTTCCCTCAAAAAACTTATCATTAAAGACAAATTTCCCATTCCTGTCATTGATGACCTCCTACATGAATTGAGTGGCGCCCAATTCTTTACTAAATTTGATCTTCGTTCGGGCTACCACCAGATATGTATGAAAGAGGCAGACATTTCCAAGACTTCCTTTCTAACTCATGAGGGCCACTATGAGTTTTTGGTCATGCCCTTTGGCTTGTGTAATGCCCCCTCCACCTTCCAAAGCCTCATGAATCATGTCTTCCGTCCTTTTCTCCATCATTTTGTCTTAGTTTTCTTTGATGATATCCTCATCTATAGAAAAACCTAGACAGATCATCTTGCTCATGTGGATCAAGTTCTTCATCTACTCTCTCAACACCAACTTTTCCTGAAACAGTCTAAATGTGCTTTTGGTGCCTCAAAAGTAGAATACTTGGGTCATCTGGTTGGAAAGGATGGCGTCAGGGTGGATCCTAAAAAGATTGAAGCTATGCAAGACTAGCCTCACCCAAAGACTCTCAAAATCTTGCGTGGATTTCTGGGCTTAACAGGGTATTATCGCAAGTTTGTTAAGAATTATGGAAAGATTGCAACACCTCTCACTGCTCTCCTAAAAAAGAACTCTTTCACTTGGACTCCATCCACTGCTCAAGATTTTCAAACATTGAATATGGCCATGTGCACCATTCCATTCATCGCCCTTCCATATTTCACAAATACCTTTGTGTTGGAATGTGATGCCCTAGGGAAAGGAATTGGTGTTGTCCTTATGCAAGAGGGTCGACCTTTGGCCTTTACCAGCAAGAAACTATCTGAAATAAATATGGAAAAATCAATCTATGAAAAGAAAATGTTGGCTATTCTGCATGTCGTTGATCTGTGCGCACTTATCTATTGGGGCAACGTTTCTAAATTAAGACAGACCATCAAAGCCTCAAGTATTTTCTGGAACAACACATTTCCTCTTTAGAGCAATAAAAATGGGTGACTAAGCTCTTTGGATATGATTATGAGATCATTTACAATAAAGGCAAAGACAATGTGGTGGTGGATGCACTTTCCCGAAAATATGAAGATGAAGGATCCCTTTTTTCTCTTTCCTTCATTGTACTATATTGGCTTCAAGTCGTTCGCCAGGAATGGCTACAAGATCCCAAAAGTTCGCATCTAATCCAACAATTGCAGTCCAATGCTCCAAATTCCCCAGGGTACTCTTGGTTCCATGATTATCTTCGATACAAAGGCCATTTGTATTTAAGTAAACAATCAAAGCTTAAATCCACGGTACTTTCTGAGCTTCATGCTACACCCACAACGGGGCACTCCAGGTTGCCCAAAACCTATGACAGGATCAAACGTTCTTTTTTATGGGATGGTATGAAACAATACATTCGTAATTTTGTCGCTGAATGTGATGCATGTCAACGCAACAAGGGAGAAACAGAAAAATCTTCGGGCACACTACAACCGCTTCCGATTCCACCTGCTATTTGGAAGGATATCTCTATGGATTTTATTATCGACTTACCCAAATTGGGAAATAAATCAGTCATCATGGTGGTTGTTGATTTCCTTTCCAAGTATGCTCATTTCTGTGCTCTTCAACACCCATTTATATCATCCACAATGGCTCAAATTTTCATGGATCGGGTCTTCAAGATTTATGGCATGTCGCACTTTGTTGTTTCTGATCGCGACCCCACTTTCACAAGCAATTTTTGGCAAGAACTATTCAAGCTACAAGGCACCCAATTGCAGCTCAGCACAACTGATCATCCCCAGACTGATGGTCAAACAGAAGTTGTCAACAAGTGTTTGGAAACATATTTGAGGTGTTTTGCCTCAGAAAATCAAAATCATTGGGCTCAATGGTTACCCCTAGCTAAATGGTGGTACAACACTTCATACCATACAGCTACAAGCATGACTCCTTTTGAAGCGGTATATCGACAGAATCCACCATCAATTCTCTCCTACTTACCTGGTGCCTCGAAGGTCCAGGCCGTGGACCAAACACTTACAAATTGAGAGGCTATTCTCCATACCTTCAAAGAGAATTTGTTCATGGCACAAAATCGCATGAAGCAACAAGCAGATCAAGGTTGCTCNACCCAAATTGTTTCGTCCTTATACCGTTCTCAAGCATGTGGCACAAGTAGCCTATCAGTTAGCTTTTCCCAATCATTCGAAGCTACATCCTGTTTTTCATGTTTCATGCTTAAAGAAGGTGATTGGAGCTAAGTGCCAAATTCAAACCAACTTTCCTGAGTTAGCTGAATAAGGATCCATTTGGCTATAGACACGAGTAGTTTTGGACCACAGTGAGCGTCGCCTGCATCAGAGAAACATCAAGTAAGTTCTAGTCCAATGGAAAGATACAACTCCAGCAAATGCCACTTGGGAACCATCTACCATTCTGCGGCAATTTCCACATCTCAAGCCTTAAGGACAAGGTTGTTTTTAAGGGGGAAGACATGTTAGGGTCCTAACTCACACATAGGTAGAATAATATATTCCGATGTAATAAATGTCAATATTAATAAGGCCTTTCAATAAAATAGAATAAGGCGGATGTAAGAAGACCTAATAGAAGCTTTCACTTCTAGAAGGATCTTCCTCTAGATGCTTCTTTTGATAGTCATATTTAGTATAAATAAGAGTCGATGGTATGAGAACCCTATCTTGGATATTATTGTAATAGAGCCATGCTCAATTGGAGGTTTCCCCCTCGAAGAGGCCCGTGAACATTTCTTTTAGTATCAGAGTGTTATTTTTGTTGTTATTCTTATATCATTTCAGTGCTATTGTGGTGATTGTTCTGGTTATATTGTTGTTATTCTGCCATTACTAGCATTTTATTTTTGTTCTGCATACTTTTTATATCTGGTATATTACAATGAACCCCCTCATGGTGGATCTAGAAATTAATCTCAGACCGTTTGTATATGATGGAGGCTCTAACTCAGAGATCAGATCAAAGGGGAATTTGAGATATCAAGAGGACTCAGGAAAGGATTTGTAGAAAGAGTCCAAGAAAAAGAAATCATGTTTGATTTCCATGAATCCTTCACAGTCCCTATTCAACATGGAAGCTAAAGTGGACATAAATCCATACCAAGGTAAGATCGATGCATTAAAATTGAATCATTAGTTGCAACAACCATAATTCTATTTTAGCGTTCACCATATAGATGAAGAAAAGAAGATTTGATTTAATAGATTTAATTTAGAGGGAAATATTTTGACCTGGTGAGAAATCCATACGGAAACACTTAGGCTGGGAGGTCATCCACTAGTAACTAGGTGGGAGAACCTCAAAACCCTCAGCAAGTCCCAATTCTACCCTATCGGGTATGTATAGGACCAATGGATCTGGTGGCACTACTTCAGGCAGAGGTAGGGGTAGAGTGTATAGGAGTACACCACTGAGATCAGAAAGATGGCCATGAAGTTGGGTATCTCTCCCAAGAACCCAAATGTACTCCTCAAGTATCTGGAGGGTTTACATAGTCATCTAGAAAATCGGGTGATTCTCTTCAATCCAAGGACAGTGGATGAGGCTTGTGTATAGACACAATACCTAGAAAACATAGGCCAAAAGAAGGGGCTGGGAAGTGGTTCTAAGAATAAAGAGCACCAGATAGATTGCAAGGAGGGGAAGAAGAAGTGGAAAGGGGGGAAATATAAGAAGACAAAAGGCACTATACATCAGTGCAAATATCCCATCAACCATTGCAACATTTATGGACACATAGAGGAAAACTTTTGGAAACTACATCCATTGCTAAACCTGAAGAACTGCAAGAAGGACAGAAAGAACCTTCTAGCCATGGATTCAAGCAATCAAGTTGAAATTATCTCGGATGTGGATGAAAATATTGTCTTCACATATGTGCAGAAGGAGGTGAATCTAAGTATCCTTTATCACCAAGAAGAGAAGGAGATGACCAAGCTCTTCCACATGAAGATTCAAGACAAGAAGACCAAGATAGATGCTCTATTCGACTCTATTTTGCAGGTGAATCTCATAAAAGTGGATCTAGTCAACAAGATTGGATTGGAGGTTCATGATCATCCTAGCCCCTATCCATTGGTTTGGGTAAACAAGGATGAAAAGATAAAGGTAACGAAACATTGTAAGATTAAATTTTTTGTAAGTGTTGATTTTATTGATGAAGTGGAATTGGACGTAGTACACCTTGATGTATGTGGACTAGTGTTTGGAAGCCCTTACATGTATATGAGGGATGAAATATTCATGCAGAGAGCCAACCAATACCGACAAATAAAGGATGGGAATTCCTACATCATCAACGCACATAAATGCAAGTCAAAGATCTCACTGGTAAGTGCCAACCAAGCCAAGAAGTTGATTAGTTCTAGTAAGATATATATTTTTTTTTTTCTTAAGAGAAAATTATTCTAATGATGAGTCAATGAGAGTGAATGAATCCTTGGAGGGGTGTACTTAATATAAGTAACATCATTTCGAGGAGTTTCCATAAGAATATAGAGGAGTGTTCCAAGAGCCTAAATGGATACCACCTAAGCGAGAAGTGGAGCACACAATAAATTAGTTCCAGAATCCCCCTTGCTGAATATTGGGTTGCATAGACATTTCATTCTAGAAGAAAAGGAAGTGAAGAAGCAATTGCAACAGTTGTTGGAGAAAGGTGTGATTCAACCAAGTACCTCACCTTGTGGGTCACCCATAATAATTGTTCCCAAGAAGGATGGGATTGGAGAATATGTATCAATTACAGGGAATTGAACAATAGTACACTAAAGAATCAATACCCTCTTCCTAGGATCGATGATCTATTAGATATCACCAGGTATGATTCAAAGAAGAAGATGCCTATAAGAATGTCTTTAAGGAAAGTCAAGGTTTGTATGAGTGGTTGGTTATGCCATTAGGTTTATCCAATGCATCGGCTACATTTATGAGACTAATGAATGATGTTTTATGCCCTTATCTAGATTCATTTGTTATTGTCCATTTGGATGATATACTATTTTATAGTGATACCTAGGAGGAGTACATATCACATCTTATGCAAGTGTTAGAGACCCTGAAGAAGCACCAATTGTTGTCCAATCTCAATAAATGTGAGTTTTCTCAGCAATCTTTGGTGTATTTAGGGTATATGATCAGTGGAGGGGAGTTAAAGATAGATCCCACAAAGATGGATACCAACATGAAATGGCTAGTTCCTACAAATTCCACTGAAGTTAGGAGTTTTTTTGGGGAAGCACAATTATTTCGAAAGTTCATAACTTCATTTTCAGTGGTAGATGCAACACTCCACACCATAACAGCCAGTGGTAAGAGTTTCTTATTGGAGAAGAATCAGTATAATGCCTTTTATGATCTTAAAAGAAAGATTTGTCACGCACCATTGGTCACACTACCAAAATTTCAGAATCCATTCGAAGTGGAGACAAAATCAAGTGGGTATGCTATGGGAGTAGTATTGATGCAGGGAGGAAGGCTTGTATGCTATCATTATAAAGTATTTCATGGGGTGGCTCTCAACTACCCTACCTACAACAAGGAGCTCTATGCCTTGTTACAAGCTATCAAAAAGTGGAATCACTATATGATGGGCAAGGAGACCATCATCCACATAGATCACCAACCACTACAGTATTTGCAGGCCAAGAGTAAGATACAACAAACCAAACATTACAAGTGGATGGGGATTTTACAACAATTTCATTTGGTCATAAAGTATCATAAAGGTATCACAAATAAGTTGGAAGACATGCCTTCACAACCACCCACATCCAAGATTACATCTTTGGGAACCCTAATGCACATGGATCCTTTTACCCATGATGCATATAAATAGGCATACACAGAAGGTGAGGAATTCAAGAGGTGTTTTAGAAGCTACATGGTGAATGATAAAAAAAACTTCTAGTTGTTGCAACCAATGATTCAATTTTAATGCATTGATCTCACCTTGGTATGGAATTATGTCCACTTTCACTCCCATATTGAATAGGGACTCTGAAGGGTTCATGGCACTCAAAATCGATTTTTATTTCTTAGATTCTTTCCATGAATCCTTTCTTGAGCCTTCTTGATCTCTCAATTTCTCCCCTGATCTATTCTTTGAGTTAGAGCCTCAATCATATTTGAATGGTATGAGATTGCTTTCTAGAGCCACCATGAGGTGGTTCATATTGCAATTAATGTCAGTGACGTGTGCTTCCAACCTATCAAATATCTCATTTGTTGGATCTTGAGGGTTATTATGAACATACATCCCAACCTCCATTACTCATGCATATGGGTCTAGCTACATGAGGAATTTCAAGGAGGTGTTTTAGTAGCTACAAGGAAAAATTCATATAGAAGGAGGTGATGTCAAGGGTGACTATCATTTCTAGAATGGTTTACTCTAGAAGATCGATGAACTTTGTGTTCATAAAGGTGAACAATTGCAACTTATCAAAGAGGCTCACACCTCCAAGGTTGCATGCCATTTTGGTGTTGGGAAGACAGTTGCCAACTTACAGAGGTATTTGTACTAGCCCAAAATGCAAGAATATGTAGCATGATATATTAGAGGATGTATACTTTGTTGTACCAGTAAGCCCAGTAATAGGAAGCAAGGTCTATACCATCCCTTACATGTACTCACTCGACCTTGGTAAAGTATTTCCATGGATTTTGTGGGAGGTTTACCAACGACCAAAGAGGGACAATCTAACTATTTTTAGTAGTTGATAGGTTCAACAAAATTTTCATTTTCATGCCTTGTAAAAATTTCATCAATGGAAAAGAAGAAACAAACAAGTTCTTTGAATAGGTCTGGGTGCACTTTGGGATACCAAGGAGCATCAACTAAGATAAGGATACCATATTTCTCAGTGCATTTTGGACTACATTGTGGGAGAATATGGACACTAAGTTGAAGAGTTCTACATCATTCCATCCACAGACAGATGGGAAGACATAAATAGTCAACATGACTTTAGTGCAACTTTTGAGGGGTTACAATCAAAAGCGTCTGAAGACCTGGGATAAAAATTGTATCTATATACAACACTCTTATAACAGAGCATTCCATGATTCTAATAGTAAGTCACCTTTTGAAACTTGCTTTTGATATTTTCAAACTTCACCCTTAGATGTTATATATGGACATCAAGGAGGAGTGAGGGAGGACCTCACATTAAATGCATTAAAAGAGGGAAAATTTGTTGATAAGATCAGGCAGATCCATTTTCAAGTACAAGAGAAGTTGAATAAGTCACAGGAAAAGTACAAGGTTAGACATGACCAACACATGATAAATAGAACATTTAGAGTGGGAGACATTGTATGGTTACGAAGGAATAAGGAAAGGCTACAGAGTCCTGGTAAGAATATCAAGGCTCTATGGTATGGTCCTTTTGAGGTATTGAAAAAGGTAGGAGATAATGCCTATAGACTATTTCTACCCCCATACATGAACATTTACTTAGTAGTGAATGTGGAGAATCTCAAACTATATGAGTCTTCCATATTGGATAAGAAGGAGGAGAAGGTCATACCTTACATAGAGGACTTAGCACCAGATGCTCAGGCAGAGTTAGCAGAGGACGCAATTGTGTAGAAGCGGTCCAGAACTACAAGACAAGGGTAGCACAACCTTTGGTAAATTGGCAACAATCTCGAGGAATTAAATCAATTTTGGGGGGTTTATGGTTCTATAAACTTGTGCACACCCCCATGATGGTGTTCTACACTCCAAGACCTTTCCAACGATGCATATCATGTGTCAACCGGATTTCGTATGCAAGCATTATTCCTCCCACAAATTGAGCTATTGTGTTGACCACCATGGTACGATATAATTCCATGTCATCCTCCATTACTCATGCATATGGGGCTAGCCACGTGAGGAATTTCAAGAATATTCTAGAAGGTTCAAAAACCTACCACAATTGAGGGTTGAGGAAGTAAAAAACCTACTCCTAAGTGGTTATCAGGCTATGTTAAATACTGGGTCACTAGGAAGACAAGGGGTTCCATTCTATGTTATTGTATTTTGATCCATAGTAGAGTAGAACAAATGGGAGTAGGGAATTAGAGAGAATAACATAGGGGCTCAATGTTCTGTAGAATCCTAATAGGCCACAGTACTTAGGTAAATCCATAGAGAGTGGCTTCTCCTTTGTACTTGCATTATTTCCATACCAGAGAAAAGAGAGAAGACAAACCTCACCTTCTAGCTTTGTTTTTTTCCCGTAATGGTTTCCCAGAGAAAATGTTTGTGTCATCTTTTGGATGGTGTGTTATTGTACTTTACTTTTCTCTATTTTCCGCATTTTATCTATTTCATGAATAAGAAGAAAATCGGTAACTAAATATTTTGGAATCTAAAGGAATTTAACCTTCATAGTGTAGATTTCAGTTTTATTTATCATATCTGTTGTGATGAACTATTCCAGTGGAATATCCATGAAAATTTACATATCATTATCTCTCCTATTTGGTTTAGTATTTCTAATGATTGGTATCTGAGATCATTTTTTTCCGTTGTTACATGTAGAATCAAAGAAAGGTTAAGCAGATCTTGGATCTGAGATAAACCTAGGTCCAATGAGAGTTATAAGGCATCGTTTTTTTCTTGAAAGAATGGAAAACCATTATAGGATTGATATTGAGAATTTTAATGGCCATAATTTTGAGTTCTGGAAGCTTAAAATTGAAGATATCCTTATAGATAGAGAACAATGGTTCTTCATGGATCTTGGAACAATTCCAAGGGGTATGTTGAAGGAAGATTGGGATAAACTCAACAGGAAGGCGAGGAGTATGATTTGACCTTGTCTTCTAGATTCGGTATTGTTTAATGTCTCAGGAAATGACACTACAAAGAAACTCTAGGATAAGTTGGCAAAGTTATACTAGTTTAAATCCATGGAACAAGTTGTTTCTTCTAAATAAATTGCACCTTCTAAAGATGAGTGATGGTAGCTCAGTAACAGAGCACCTAAATGCATTCAATACTATGTTAAGTCGGAAATTGTCTGTGGATATTAAAATCATTGAGGAGGATAAATGTATCAGTCTGTTATGTTCTCTACCAAATTCATGGGATATTTTAGTCATGGATATTGGGACTAATTCAACCACATTAAAACTTGAAGATGTGTTTGCATCTCTACTTTCAGAAGATATGAGGTGAAAAAACATGGAAGGATCGACCAAAGATGCCATGGTGGTGAGAGGTCAACAAGTTGATAGTGGAAAAGGTAATTTATCTGGTAGAAAGTCTAAGTTGTGGGATAGATCTAAATCTTCAGTTCAATTGAAAAGAAGATGATGGAAGTGTAGTAAATCTAGGAATTACAAAAGGGAATGAAATTCGAAGGCTTCTAAGAAATTCAAGGATCTTACGAGAACCAATTGACTAAAGGAAATACTTCTTCAGACAAAGGAGGGGATGTGTATTTCGAATTGACTAGTACATAGTCACATCATGATGTTTGTTTGATCAACTCAAGTGCATCTTTCCATATAAAACCTCATAGAGAATGGTTTTGTGAATATGAGAAGTATGAAGGAGGAGATGTATTCTTGAGAGACAAATTGACAACCAACATTATTGCATAAGGTAGAGTCTAACTAATGCTAAAAAATGGGAGGAGTAGAACCCTTCCATATATGCTACATCTTCCAGGTTTGGAAAGAAATATAATATTTGTTAGCGAAAGGAGTGGTGCATATGTGCACACTATATTTGAGAAGGATTCATGCAAAATGGTCAGAGGAATGATGGTCTTGATGAGATGCGTTTGGATTGTAATTTTGTACAAATTATTGGGAAGTGTCGGCTCAATTGGATGCAACAGTACAACCATTCCCGAAGTCGAATCAGATGCATCTAAATCGACTATTCCTCATCTAGTCGACCTAACCATGTTATGGCACTAGAGGATGGGATATATTGGAAAAAAAGGACTTCGAGATATGCACAAAAAAGATATGGTCGAAGTTTTCCCTGATTGTACTTTAGAATTTGATTTCTATGAACATTGCATATATGGAAAACATAATTGTGCAAGATTTCCATCTAGAGATACAATGGAAAAGGGGATTCTGGAACTGAGACATAATGATGTGTTTCAGCCTATATCGGTCCTATCACTAGGAGGATCTTTGTATTATGTATACTTCATAGATGATTTCCTCATGAATACATGGTTTTATTTCTTGAGTAAGAAATTTGAGGTTTTCACAAAGTTCAAACAATTTAAATCTCTTATGGAAAACAAGACAGATAAGAAGATTAAGGTGTTGAGAAATGAAAATGAAGGATAATTCTATGGTAAGGAGTTTGAGAAGTTCTGTAAGAAATGTGGTATAGCATGCCAAAATAACACTCCATACACCCCTCAACATAATGGAGTTAATGAAAGAATGAACATGACATTTATGGAAAAGGAAAGGAGCATGCTCAGTGGTGCAAGGTTAGCACAAGATTTTTGGGCAAAGCCATTTGAAACTGTACGATATTTGGTAAATAGGTCTACTTCATCAACGCTAGTCGACTTGACTCCACATTAGGTATGTTTTGGTAAGAATCCTTTGCTCAGACATATTAGAATTTTTGGTTGTGATTCTTTTGTGCACATTCCCAAGGAAAAGAGGAACAAACTGAACAATAAGGTAGTCAAGTTTATTTTCATCAATTACAAGGATGGAATGAAAGGATATAAGATATGGGATCCGGTATCGAAGAAAATAGTCTATAGTCAATATGTGATCTTTAGGGAAGTCGGACGAACTTCCAGGATTGAAGAGGCTCAAATGGAGAAAGAACCATAGATATGGTGCTTGAGTTGAAGAATTAGGAACATGATTCATACGATTCAACTGAATCAGATGAAGAATTGGAACCAACGAATCTATTTGTAAGGAGGTATGAACAAGTAAGAAAACCAGTTGAAAGGTATAGTCCATGTGATTTCCATTCTACATTTATATTATCCTCCACTAATGATGAGCCCAGGTCGATCAGAGAGGCAATCAACTTGACATAAGGTAAACTATGGAAGGACACCATGGTCGAAGAAATGGAATCCTTTCACAAGAATGAGATATGGGATTTGGTCAAGCTACCTAATGGAAGGAAACCTATCAATAGTGTTGGCACAGGGGCAGACCTAGGGTTCAATGCTCAAGATCACACCAACAAAACCCTAACAACCGGCCCTTTCTACAACACCTGCGAAGCAGATGAAGTCTCACCCGAGGTAGAGGTAGGGGTGGTTGCAGGAATATGATGTCTGCAACCTTAGTTGGGACACCGATCTGTGATTACAACACCTTAACAAAGCACTTAGTAGTTACAATTCATCAGTATTTAACCAGTATCTACTTCACAGATAAAACCCTAACTACAGAGCATCGCAGTTTTCACCCAGATATAGCATATTCAAGCACTAAACACATTCACATAGGTTATATCTAGCATTCATCCATATTATTAAGAACAAAGCATTAACAGATATATCTATCATTCATCTATATCAAAGCACTTAAGCAAGTAAACACATAAACACATTAATACATCGCACAAAGCATAGCAACACAGGATATACGTGGTTCACCCCCAGCCTGGGGCTACGTCCACCAACTCTTCTTCTCTTTTATTATCTTCAGTCAATCAGCTACATGCACAGAGCCACAAGATCCTACTCCGCATAGGACAGGAGATCTATGCGCACCTCATGAGATCCTCCTTCCCCAAGCTAGGTTACAACACAAAGCTTCTACTCAATCTCTTACAGTCATTTTCACTTAGCCTTACAAGTCTCACACAATATGCACAAAGCATGTACACTATCACTTGCACTTAGCACTTGGTATCACACACTTGTGCCTTTGCACTTAGCATACATACACCCTTTACTTACATCGCCTAGCTTTCTATTTATACATTACAAAAGAGGCCTAAACATGGGTAAACCCATGGGACAACGTCCCCATACCCATTACATAAGCCCAAAACCCAAAAATCCCTAAAAAGGATCTGAGATCCCGCGATATCTGCTTCGACTTGCGTTCTGCCTTCGATAGCCTGTCGAAGTCCAAAAAGTATGTCAAACATGAACAAGGATCCACAAAACTTGGTCAAGGGTCAACAGACCCCCAACTCACTTGTGACTCATCCCGAGTCACTCTGGTCTGGGTAGCTCTGCTTCAAAAGCCTTGAGCTTGGCTCGAGATGCTTCGACCTGTTGTTGCACCAAGGCCTCCTGCACGACAAACTCTTGGATAACTACTTCGTTGACAAGTCCCTCTAAGCGTTGTTCAACTGTAGTGATGAATTCTTCCAGTTTTTCTCCTCGGCCTTCAATCTCTACGAATAGTTGGAAAGCCTCATCCTAAATTGGATGGAATCTCTAAGTCACTTCCTTTACTCTGCTCTGAGTGGTGTGGATGTGTTGTTGAGAAGTGCGTTGTTCTTAGGATCGCTTCATCCTTTCGACTGCTTACAGGGGATTCAACTGCATCTGTACTATTTCTTCTTGTTGCTTTTCCTCCTGGAGCTATGAATCTAGTGCCTTCAGTGCAGGATCCTCATTGAGTCACTCATAAGTCTGGGCACTGCAATCACTTAGTTGTTTACATTCCCTGGTGAGGGCCTTGATTCTCTCAACTGTGCTTCGAGCAGTTGCTTCTCTTTGATCTCGCACATCCTGCCGAGTGTTGGGCATTGTTCATAGCTCCAGATCTACGATTCTATGTTGAAGTTGTTGGATAGCTTCAGCAAGCTATGCTACTTGTTGTTCCACTGGGTCTTCCTCCTTTTGCTCTAAGCCTATCACAGAGCGAAGTGCTCTATTAACTGCTTCTCTTATTCTAACTTGCTCTGCGAGAAACTGCTCTTTCTCTTGTTGGATTTGCACTCTGTCTTCTTTAAAATTAGTTTGGAAGGCAACCTTCTCCTGTTGCGCAACTTGGCGTTGCTCTACCATTTCCTCTTGTTCTTGCTTCAGGGCCACTGTGGCCTGTTCTTTCTCTTCTTGTGCTCGACGAAAGTGGGCTTCAGTCGCATCAGCTAGTCTGAGGAGTTGGGCAGGCTCATCTCCCAACTCTGGTTCTTCTGATGGCAGGGGCGCAGTGGATACTGTGTGACTAGAGTGAAGGGCCTATAGTACCCCTCTCAACTCTGTCGTGATTCTGTCATACAAGGCTTCTTGCTTGGCTTCAATGTTCTAAAAAATGTCCTGCGAAGCATCTGATACGGTTGCGATGATGAAATCGAAGTCATCGATCATGAGTATAGTCTGAAGCTTCGGCTTGCTTACTTCGGATTTCTTCCGCGATGTAGGTTTCATGGGGGAAACCTTCCTTTTCTTCAATGTATATGCATCATCAAGGGGGTTTCGTGGCAGGGTCACTTCGCCTTGCTCCTGCTTATCTTCTTCCCCTTCTTTTTCTTCTTTCTCCTCTTTGTCCACTTCATCACCTCCTCCTTTGCCAGGTGAATCTGAGGCAGTCTCTTATGAGGCGCTGCTCAGTTCTTGTACATCTTCTTTCTTCTTCCTTCTGCTATTGTTGGGTGCATTATACTCCTCGCGGGTAACTACCGGGCTTCCAAAGAGCTTTGGGTCAGACAATTCTGCCTTAGCGATTGGTATAAGGAACTTTACTGGCCATTCCTTAGTGATTTCTTCCAGTTCCTCCTCGGTGAGCTTATAGTATGACTGAAGCTCTTCTTTATTCTCATCTGTGCATGCGGTGATATATATGAAATGCCTATCTGCACGAAACTTCATAAGGGGTCTGAACCTGTCCAGAGTGTTTGGCATCATCCAGGGGAACGATTCGATAGCCCTTTTCAGCTGTAGGTAGTAGGTATGGAATAATGTGTTCAACTGCCACTATTTTCCCATGTCACTCAAGTATCAGAGCGTGGTGAACTTCACAGCAAGTGTTTTGAACGACTCAATCTCTGGGAAGGTCGCACCTTCCGGCATATCCCAAGATGTAAATGCGATGAGGATCAGCAGCCAGCCAAAGTGGAACTCATAGCCCTGATCTTGAGCTTCGCGACAATCGACTTCTAGCTGGTTGACTAAGTACTTCGCCCAGTTAATCTATAATCCCTCCACACACTTTCCTGCGAGGTCAACGACAAACCCTGTGACCTGCATGGGTTTGTTCTTTCGGACTAACTTACCAGCAATCAACTGGCAAGTGAGGTGCACTGCACTGTTCTTAATGGAGGCTACCTTGTAGCCTCACGTCCCCTTCTCAACATCGCCATAGATGTCTTTAATCCTCTTTGCCAGGGTGCGATCTGCAGCCTTCCCTAGGTAGAAGTCCTGTGGATCGGGTCCCTGCATGCTCAATCCAGTGATCCTATGGATCAGCACCGGATCGACGGTAATACGCCTGTCTAACCATAAATAACTGTCGTGAAAGCACGACAACAGTAGCTTAACGCACGCGTTAACCTCCTAGTGCCTTCCAAAGTGTGTAATTTTCATGACATTAAGGATAGTGGACTGTGCGATGTTCATGGTCCATGGTTGGGGAATGATCTTCGATCTCTTTCCCTTCATCTTAGTCAAGTACTTGTGAGGCACGAGCATGTTGTAGGTCTTGCGTTCCCCTAGATTATAGTCACTGATCTTTAAGGTTGGAAACCTCTCCAACTCCGGTTTGACTACACGTATCCCCTTCGGAAGGTACGCCGTGATGACTATGTAGTCAAAGTTCCTCGGGACACTGTCACGATTCACTGCATCGACTAGAGGTGCGATGTAATCAAGCAGTACAGACGAGATTAACTTCGCATTCTCTAAGTCATCTATGTTCTTGGTTCTTTTCTCATCTGCAATGTGGGATGGTCCGGATCTGTGAGGAGTTGACAGGGAGGCTTGCACTCCTCGTGTCGATGAAGCTTGAACCCATGTGGACATCAATTTGTCTGCCATAAGGTCGATTAGAACTTCTTTGATGACTTTCTCTGTGGTGCTGATCTTGTCTGACATACACACTCAGATCGGATAACTCAGGTGAATGAATGAATGCTCAAAGCAATGGAACAGGTGTCGATCTCAATAAACACAACGCGATAGCAATGAGTTCTCTTGTTGGCTCAGATACAATTCGCAAAAGTGTTCTCGGTGCAACAATCAATGGAATAAGTAGACAATGATGTAACTAATCTTCTCCAATGGACAAGAGGCCTTCATCAATGCAGTTATGTCCATTACGGCGTGGTTCGAACAGTCCGATGGTGAGCTTTCTGGTCATAATTGTTTTTCTAACCGTTTGGGGCATCAGGCTAACGGTTATAATGCTTTCAACGACGATATCGCTTCGCCATGGAGAAGTTCCATATTGTGCTATTTGGATATCCTGACGAAGTTCCAATTTTTCAAACCTTCCTTCTGCGAAGTTCCCTCAGGAACCTCGTGCAGTTTTTCTAGCTTCGCTTTCTTCTTACTGAGATTTCTAGCCTTTTTCCCTGTGATATGCGTTACTGGGTTCCTCTTCCCATTCTTATTCTTATATCCTCTTGGCATAGTAACTGATCTAGGTGGATATCGGTGGCCACCCACCTTTTCCAACTGGCTCAAAACAATTTTCTGGCAATTTTGGTAATTTACTATTTTTAGCAGTTTTTAACTTCTGGGGCCATTTTGAGGGCCTAAATGAAGTTTTTTCGGGATAGATATTCTCATTGATAACCAAAGGCATGATTTATCCCCCATAATGAATCTCCTTGATGATACCTTTCCAACGGGCTATCATGCGCCTAAAACGGAGATCGTATGCAAAAGTTACGACCCCGGAAAGTTGATGTACTAACTTACCCAAACGGGCCCCACATGACTTTTGGCGCTTCATCTCCTAGGGTTAGGTTTTTGGATGTATAGGGTTTTTGGCATTCCTTTTTATTTAAAAAATGCCTTTAGAGCCTCATTGTAATCATCTTCTTGTGAATGCGAGTAGCCGTCACATCTCTTCTCAGAGATAAGCTTCCACCATTCTAGTGAGTCTTTCACTCTATATTTTTGCAGTCTCTGTACATTTATTTCATTAATAGAAATCATGTATTACTGAATATTTGTGTTTATGGTTGCATCTCTGATACATTTCTGTTATATAATTGAATATGTGTGATATCCTTGTGCATTTCTTTATTATATCTCCGCTCTCATTTCGTGCCGAAAATAATCTGGATCAGTGGTATCAGAGCAGGTTGTTGTTGATCATTTTTTCAGTGCATGTCCCCAAGGTCCGAGTATAGAAATTTGGGTCTCAATCTTGTCTCTCTTTAGGAAAATTGCTCTCACACACCCAAGAAACACTCAATATCGAAAGAAAAGAAAAGCGATGAAGCAGATGATCCTATCAATCTGTTGCTTGAGCAAGCTCTCACACGACAGAGGGACGAAATGATGGAGAATTTTTCCCACATCCTTTGACGCGTGCCAATATAAGCAGGAGCATCTTCATCAAGCGGCCACTTTGGAAGCACCTCGCCTTTCAAGGTACAAGTTAATTTTGATATTCCTGTATTTGAAGGACAGATAGATGCAGAAGCCCTAAAAAAATGGTTAAATCTGTTAAAAGGTTATTTCTCTGTTCATAATTTTTTCGACAGGGAAAAGATCACTTTCGCACTCCTTAAATCTCTCCCCCATGTCAAACATTGGTGGGAAACTTACTGGGAGCAAAGTTCCACAAAGGAGTCTAGAATATATGGGGTCAATCCCACTTGGTATTTTTTTGTGGATCCAGTAAAGGAACAATATTACCCTATTGGAAACTATGAGGACTAGTACATGAGATGGACCACACTGCAGTAAGAGATGGGCCAAGAAATTCTAGAGTTCACCAATACCTTCCATACCTTGTGCACCAAGATAGGTATCAAAGACTCTGAACGACATTTGGTTCTGAAATACTGTGGGGCTCTACATAGATACATCCAAACTGAAATGGATTTTCTGGACATCTCATCACTCGGTGCTGCTTATCGATATGTTGTTAATATTGAGTAGAATATCAAGCACTAGAACAAACGGGAGTTCGAGTCTGCAAATATGCAAAAACCAAAGTATGAAAAAGACATCCCTAACAAACAGTATCCCGAAAACAAGTCCAAGCCACGGGAAAAGAAGGGTCAAGGGAAGACAAAGAAGGACACCGGAAAATGGTGTGATTTCCACAAAATACCCTAGCACAACACCGATGAATGTCGCTCAAAAAAGTCATCGGTGGCCAAGATCAAAGACAAGGAGCTGAACCCTAATTCAGAATCTAATTCTGAAAATACTAGTAAAGGACAGATCGTTGACACATACCCCACTGCTATTGTCGCGACCGCAACAATTCAACCAGAAGAACCAACAGATCCTGAAGAGGGGGAGCGCCTTTTTCATTCACATATGTGGGTGAAGGGGACCCCACTGCATTTTATTTTTGATAGCGGAAGCCAGAAGAACCTCATCTCAACAGAGGTCGTCAAACTATTGGGATTGTCGACAACACCACACCCGCAGCCATATAACATCGGGTGGCTTCCCCAAGGACGAGATCTATGTGTTAGTAAACAGTGTCGATTATCATATGGCATCCAACCCTTCAAGGATGAGGTATTATGTGATGTTGCCCCACTGGATGTCTATGATGTCCTCTTGGGCCAACCATATATGTGGAGATGCCATGTTGTTTATGAGTCTCGACCCTGTAGTGTCATTGTTACTTTGGGGGGTCATCTCTATAGAATACCAGAGGTAGTTCCAACTATTGTTCCACCTAAACAGTGCCACAAGTTAGTATCTCATACTGCAAAATTCAGCTTCTTCACAATTTGTTCAAAAGGGGAACAAAAGGACACTGCAACCACTACAGCCTCGCCCCAAGCACCTTCTATCCAACAGAAGCAGGTCGACAAGATTGCAGCAAAGTGTAAAGATTCCTTCTGCACACAAGAATATCATGTAGCCATACTAGCTAAAAAGGTCCAACCCTTCCAGCCACATGTTCGTGACAACCTTCAACAAGCTAAGCAGTGAAACTTCTCCAACAAGACAAGCAGCTCATCAAGATGCAGATTCAACAAACGTTTTTCCCTCTCCCTCGGGCACTCAACACAATGGAGACCATTGCTTCCTAAGGAGGGAGGATTGATCCAGGTGTATATCAGTGGCCACCCACCTTTTCCAACTGGCTCAAAACAGTTTTCTGGCAATTTTGGTAATTTACTATTTTTAGCAGTTTTTAACTTTCGGGGCCATTTTGAGAGCCTAAATGAAGGTTTTTCGAGATATATCTTCTCAATGATAGTTGAAGGCATGATTGAGCCTGCAAAATGAATCTTATCGAAGATACCTT
The DNA here is from genome assembly GCA_032191745.1 of Picea mariana. Classification (NCBI taxonomy): domain Eukaryota; kingdom Viridiplantae; phylum Streptophyta; class Pinopsida; order Pinales; family Pinaceae; genus Picea; species Picea mariana. Next base: position 300,916 of record JASDQU010010989.1, on the reverse strand, counting down.
TCCAACGGGCTATCATGCACCTAAAACAAAGATCATATGCAAAAGTTACGACCACGGGAAGTTGATGTACTAACTTACCCAAACGGGGCCCACATGATTTTTTGCGCTTCATCTCCTAGGGTTAGGTTTTTGGATGTCTAGGGTTTTTGGAATTCCCGTTTCTTGTAAAAAGGCCTTCAGAGCCTCATTGTAATCATCTTCTTGCGAATACAAGTAGTCGTCCCATCTCTTCTCAGAGATAAGCTACCACCATTCTAGCGAGTCTTTCACTCTGTATTTTTACAGTCTCTATACATTTATTTCATTAATAGAAATCATGTATTACTGTATATTTGTGTTTATGGTTGCATCTCTGATAGAATTCTGTTATATTATTGAATATATGCGATATCCCTGTGCATTTCTTTATTATATCTCTGCTCTCATTTCATGCTGAAAATAATCTAGATCAGTAACTTCACGTTGTTGAGATTCTTTCACAGGGTTCAAGGGAAATACTTCTTCTTTGTCTGGGGTAGGTGCTCCATTCTTCTATGACTCTTCTTGTGTTCTTTCAACTTCGGCATCCAATTTTATGGTTTTAAATAGCTTCGATCTGTTCTCTTGTTCTTCAATCAAGTGTGTTATCCTCCTAGTCATGAAATCTTTTAATTCTTTCTTCTTTTGTTCTAAGACTTCCTGTTCTTTTCTTCTGGTCTGATTTCTCTCAATCCAGGGTTTTCCTAATAACATAGAAAATGGGGTGTTTTTCTCAATAAATTTAACAACCTCAAAATCTTCCTTTGTCGTAGTTCCATGAGCACTCATAACTATCTGGGTGAGTCTTCCACATAGGGTTATCATCTTTCCTCTAAATAATCCTATTCCTCCTAATGAAGGAATCTTAGCAAGCTTTCCTAAAATTTCCCAGGTTCTTTTTGTCATAATATTCACTTGTGTTTCCTCATCTAGAACACAATCTATGTCGAAGTCTCCTATTCTTGTTTCTATGCACTCTTTTTCTTTGAAGATCTCTAATAAGTTGATATTTCGGTGATCATTCAGGGTTTCTTTCATTTGCAGTAATACAGTCTCTGATTATTTCTGGGGTTCTGTCGTCGTCTTAGTTTCTTGATCTTCCTCAGGGTTTTCTTATCTCATATTCATTCTTTCAACCTTAGCAATCATTCTAGGGCAATCCAAAACTTCATGATCCATAGCTTGACAACAAAGGCAACTAGGTCTTCTACCAGGGCATTCCTTAGAAAGATGTCTTGGTCTTCTGCAATTATAGAAAAGAGTTAATCTTCTTTTAGTTTGGAATGATCCCCAACCTTTCCTGTACTGCACACTAGGATCATAGTAGCTAACCTGTAAAAAATTCTTTCTAGGTTCCTGTATCCATTTATTAGTCCAAACATTATTTCTCTGCATAGGAATAACATATCTTTCATTATTTCTACCAGATCTATCAAACCTTCTTTCATCTAGTTGTGCCCTACTTTTCAAGCTAGAACAAAATTTATCAAACATACCTAGATCCATACTTTTGAAACAAAAATTTTCCACTTATCTTTCCTTTTTCAATCAAAACTTTTCACTGTTCTTATCTTTAACAAAGCACAAAGCCTCCAGATCTTACCTCTTTTCTTCATATCTGAATTTTCTTCTTAGCACAGAGCTTCACAAGTTAAGTAGACTATTGCTCACTAAAGCAACAGATCTATGCATGGAGCTTTCTTTTCTTCAGTTCCCAGTAATCACAGTTTCAGGTCCCAGCAACGGAACCATTTGTTGGCACAGGGATAGACCCAAGGTTCAACGCTCAAGAGGGCACCAACAAAGCCTTAACTACCGGCCCTTTCGGAAACACCTGCGAAGCATATGAAGTCTCACCCGAGGTAGAGGCAGGGGTGGTTGCAGGACTCTGATGTCTACAACCTTAGCTGGGACACCAATCTATGATTGCAACACCTTAACAAAGCTAAAATTCTCTTGCACTTAGCCTTGAAAGTCTGACACAGTATGCACAAAGCATGTACATTATCACTTACAGTTAGCACTTGGTATTACACACTTGTACCTTTTCACTTAGCATACATACACCCTTTACTTACATCGCCTATATTTCAATTTATACATTACAAAAGAGGCCTAAACATGGGTAAACCCATGGGCCGACATCCCCATACCCGTTACATAAGACGAAAACCCAAAAATCCCTAAAAAGGGGCTGAGATCCCGCAATCTCTGCTTCAACATCCTGTCGAAGTCCCAAAAGTAGGTCAAACATGACCAAGGATCCTAAAAACTTGGTCAAGGGCCAATAGGTAGCAAGTGGGTGCTCAAGAAGAAATTGAGCATTGTAGGTCAAGTCAAGAAATTCAAAGCTCGACTAGTAGAAAAATGGTATTCTTAAGTTGAGGGAGTCGAATTCGGTGATATTTTCTCTCATGTTTCAAAATAAACTTCCATTAGAGTAATAATGTCTCTAGATGCAACATTTGATCTTGAGATAGAGAAAATGGATTTGAAGACAACATTCCTACATGGGGAGTTGGAAGAAGAAATCTACATGAAACATCCTGAAGGCTTTGCAGTAAAGGGAAAGAAAGAGATGGTGTAAAAATTGAAGAGATCCCTTTATGGTCTAAAGCAATCACCAAGGACATGGTACCAAAATTTTGAGACTTACACCCTTAGTTTAGGATTTTTTAGAAACAAGGCTAATCACTATGTGTATTCCAAGAAAGAAGGTGTTCATTTCATAAATGTAGCTTTGTATTTCGATGACATGTTGTTGGTTGAAATGACATGGATGCAATAAAGGAGGTGAAGATGAAACTATCCTCCAAGTTCAACATGAAGGATCTCAATGCTGCTAACTTCATTCTAGAAATGGAGATTAAGAGATATCAGACAACTAGAAAACTTTGGTTAAATAAGAGGAAGTACGTTGAAACAGTCTTAAAGTGTTTCAAAATGCAAGAGTGTAAACTGGTCAAAGGTACCTATTCTTGTAGGGGTAAAACTAACTATTCATTAGTGTCCAAAGACATGGGGAGAAATATAGGACATGGCACATGTTCCCTATCCTACTGCTATTGGTAGTTTGATGTATGCAATGGTATGCACTCGACTAAATATTTCCCATGTAATGGGAGTATTAAGAAGTTACGTGTCGACATATGGGAAAGAGCACTAGAATGTTGTCAAGGGAGTGCTCATGTACTTGCATGGCACAATATAGTATGCAATTTGTTACCAAGGGAAACCTGAAACTAACAAGGAAGTGAATGTACATGGCTTTATCTACGCTAACTAAGCTAGAGATCTTGATCGAAGAAGGTAAACCAATTTATATGATTTTAGAATGTTCAGTGGAGAAATCAGTTGGATGAGTAAGAGACAAGCAGTAGTAGCCTTGTCGACATTAGAAGTTGAATACATGGAAGCCACCCATGCAAGAAAAGAAATAGCATGGTTGCATAGATTGTGTTCAGGGATTGGGTTTGCGCATTAATATATGAGGATAAATTGTGATGGTAGAGTGCAATTTTCTTTGAAAAGAACCCAACTTACCATTATATGAAAAATCATATTAGTGTACAAAACCATTTCTTAGGAGACATGGTGGAAATAAAAAAGGTGTCATTAGAGAAGGTAAACACTTTGGAAAACATAGCAGACTCTTTGACCAAGTCTGCGAGTGTTGTGAATTTCTCTTGGTGTAGAAAGGCAATGGGCATTGTTTCCCTGGGTCAATGAACTTAAATTCAGGTTTTGATTCTACAAATAAGACAACAAGTGGGAGAATGTTGGGGATGTTATATTCTTTGTAGTGGATATTCAGTCAAGCAAATGGCTAGTCGAGGATGATCGACTACGAGATGAATCGAATGATGGTTAAGTCACATCGATGGTCGACAGATGGTCAACGAGATGGCTCGACTGGAGGTCGACTAGTATCCAACATGAGGTCAAAAGGGTAACTGACTGGAGATCGACCGAATGGTTGATTTCGTATCCGACTAATATTCAACTGGTGTTAACTGGTGGTTGAAACCCGTAACAAAATCCTGAGATTCACAGGATCACATCCAATCATCTTCATGGATCTGTAACCATTTTGGGTGCCACAAATTAGGGTTTTACATGTTGTAGATTCTATAAGTAGTGCATTGTGTAATACTGACTAGGGCTAGGATATTGATAATATTATTCCTCGGTAGAGAGAGTCGTGAGTTTGTAATGGTCATGAAGATGTAAGAAAAATGGTTGCAGTGTTGTTCTTGTGGTAAAGAAAGAGAATAGGATGATGAATTGTGTCTTATGAGTGGACCAAGGTCAATCATGTAACTCTTTATTCATTGAATGAATAAGACAACACTGAGTGAGAGTCACTCAAGGAATGTTGGTTTTCCCAGTTAAGGAATGTTTGTTTTCCTAGTTAAGGGTTTCCAGGATAAATCTTTTTTTACTGTGTCTTTGTCATCGATTATTTTCCATTTAATTCAATTTACTCTCTATTGTTTGGTTTAGTGTTTCTAACCTCCCCCTCCCCTCCCACACACACATTATAATAATGGTAAGTTTGTTAGCATCACGACAATTTAAGGGAATTTGGAGATTTTTTTTTGAATTCTATAAAAATAAATGAAAATTTCAATTATATATATATATATATATATATATATATATATATATATATATATTCAATTGGGTTTAGTCTCAGCGGTTTCTGTTGAGGGGTGTTTTCCCTCCACCTAGGTTCAATTCCCGTAAGTGACTTGTTGATCTTTTAAATGAGCAAGATATTGAAAAAAGCCTCGACTTCCTACAAAATCAAAATTTGTTTACCTGTGATACCATCCTCGAAAACACCTAATTTATCCCTGATACCATCCTCAAAAACACTTGGATTTCTCCTTAAAATCAACCATCTCATTAATTATATCACAAGTAACTTGCTTTGAGGAAGTACATATATCTCTATCAATGAATTATTCATGGTAAAGTACATATGCTTTCCCTTTATTTTTTTAAAATATATCTAATTTATCTCTTAAAAAATTGAAGATTGATTATCTCATAACCACATTAGGAAATCATGCACTTAAATGTGGGCCAACAACAACCTCCATTATTAACTTTTATAAATTTTTCATAATGAATACAAATTGAAATTTTAAAATTTGAGAAGTCACCTCATAGAGTGGCCAAATAATAATCTTTATTATTAATTTTTTCTTTTCAAGAATTCAAAGGAATTGTTTTAATAATAATAATAGTAATAGTAATAGTAATAATAATAATAATCTATTTTTAAGGTCACGGCCAAGCCATACACCAAATTAGTGTATGAGACCCCCTTCGCCCAACAATTTCACTGGTAAAGTCTATAAAAGTAT
>JASDQU010010989.1:251942-263868 GCA_032191745.1 Picea mariana | reverse complement strand
CTTTACCAATCAAATTGTTGGGTGAAGGGGGTCTCATACACTAATTTGGTGTATGACTTGGCCATGACCTTAAAAATAGATTATTATTACTATTACTATTATTATTATTAAAACAATTCCTTTGAATTCTTGAAAATAAAAAATTAATCATAAATATTATTATTTGGCCACTCTATGAGGCGACTTCTCAAATTTTAAAATTTCAATTTGTATTCATTATGAAAAATTCGTAAAACTTAATAATGGAGGTTGTTGTTGGCCCACATTTAAGTGCATGATTTCCTAATGTGGTTATGAGATAATTAATCTTCAATTTTTAAGAGATAAATTAGATATATTTTTAAAAAATAAAGGGAAAGCATATGTACTTTACCATGAATAATTCATTGATAGAGATATATGTACTTCCTCAAAGCAAGTTACTTGTGTTATAATTAATGAGATGGTTGATTTTAAAGAGAAATCTAGGTGTTTTTGAGGATGGTATCAAGGGTAAATTAGGTGTTTTCGAGGATGGTATCACAAGTAAACAAATTTTGATTTTGTAGGAAGTCGAGGCTTTTTTCAATATCTTTCTCATTTAAGAGCTCAACAAGTCACTTGCGGGAATTGAACCTAGGTGGAGGGAAAAAACCCCTCAACAGAAACCGTTGAGACTAAACCCAATTGACTATATATATATATATATATATATATATATATATATATATATATATATATATATAATTGAAATTTTCATTTATATTTTTTAGAATTCAAAAATAAATCTCCAAATTCCCTTAAATTGTTGTGATGCTAACAAACTTACCATTGTTATAATGTGTGTGTGGGAGGGGAGGGGGAGGTTAGAAACACTAAAGCAAACAATAGAGAGTAAATTGAATTAAATGGAAAATAATCGATGACAAAGACACAGTACAAAAAGATTTATCCTGGAAACCCTTAACTAGGAAAACAATCATTCCTTAACTGGGAAAACCAACATTCCTTGAGTGACTCTCACTCATTATTGTCTTATTCATTCAATGAATAAAGAGTTACATGATTGACCTTGGTCCACTCATAAGACACAATTCATCATCCTATTCTCTTTCTTTACCACAAGAACAACACTACAACCATTTGTCTTACATCTTCATGACCATTACAAACTCACGACTCTCTCTACCGAGGAATAATGTTATCAATATCCTAGCCCTAGCCAGTATTACACAATGCACTAATTATAGAATCTACGACATGTAAAACCCTAATTTGTGGCACCCAAAATGGTTATAGATCCATGAAGACAATTGGATGTGATCCTGTGAATCTTACGATTCTGTTACGGGTTTCAACCACCAGTCGAACACCAGTTGGCTATGAACCAGTTGAATATTAGTCGGATATGAAATCAACCATTCGGTCGATCTCCAGTCAGTTACCCTTTTGACCTCATGTTGGATACTAGTGACCTCCAGTCGAGCCATCTCGTTGACCATCTGTCGGCCATCGATGTGACTTAACCATCATTCGATTCATCTCGCAGTCGATCATCCTTGACTAGCCATTTTCTTGGCTGAATATCCACTACAAAGAATATAACATCCCCAACATTTTCCCACTTGTTGTCTTATTTGTAGAATCATAACCCAAATTTATGTTCATTGACCCAGGGAAACAATGCCCATTGCCTTTCTACACCAAGAGAAATTCACAACACTCACAGACTTGGTCAAAGAGTCTGCTATGTTTTTCAAAGTGTCTACCTTCTCTAATGACACCTTTTTTTATTTCCACCATGTCTCTTAAGAAATGGTTTTGTACATTAATATGATTTTTCATATAATGGCAAGTTGGGTTCTTTTCAAAGAAAATTGCCCTCTACTATCACAATTTATCCTCATATATTAATGCGCAAACCCAATCCCTGAACACAATCTATGCAACCATGCTATTTATTTTCTTTCATGGGTGGCTTCCATGTATTCAACTTTTGATGTCGACAAGGCTACTACTGCTTGTCTCTTACTCATCCAACTGATTTCTCCACTAAACATTCTAAAATCATATAAATTGGTTTACCTTCTTCGATCAAGATCTCTAGCCTAGTTAGCATAGATAAAGCCATGTACATTCACTTCTTTGTTAGTTTCAGGTTTCCCTTGGTAACAAATTGCATACTATAGTGTGCCATGCAAGTACATGAGCACTCCCTTGACAACATTCTATTGCTCTTTCCCAGATGTCGACACGTAACTTCTTAATACTCCCATTACATGGGAAATATTTAGTCGAGTGCATACCATTGCATACATCAAACTACCAATAGCACTAGCATAGGGAACATGTGCCATGTCCTATATTTCTCCCTGTGTCTTTGGACATTAATGAATAGTTAGTTTTACCCCTACAAGAATAGGTACCTTTGACTGATTTACACTCTTGCATTTTGAAACACTTTGAGACTGTTTCAATGTACTTCCTCTTATTTAACCAAAGTTTTCTAATTGTCTGATATCTCTTAATCTCCATTTCTAGAATGAAGTTAGCGGCATTGAGATCCTTCATGTTGAACTTGGAGGATAGTTTCATCTTCACCTCCTTTATTGCATCCATGTCGTTTCGACCAACGACATGTCATCGAAATACAAAGCTACATTTATGAAATGAACACCTTCTTTCTTGGAATACACATAGTGATTAGCCTTGTTTCTAAAAAATCCTAAACTAAGGGTGTAAGTCTCAAAATTTTGGTACCACGTCCTTGGTGATTGCTTTAGACCATAAAGGGATCTCTTCAATTTTTACACCATCTCTTTCTTTCCCTTTACTGCAAATCCTTCAGGATGTTTCATGTAGATTTCTTCTTCCAACTCCCCATGTAGGAACGTTGTCTTCAAATCCATTTTCTCTATCTCAAGATCAAATGTTGCACCTACAGACATTATTACTCTAATGGAAGTTAATTTTGAAACATGAGAGAAAATATTACCGAATTCGACTCCCTCGACTTGGGAATGCCATTTTTCTACTAGTCGAGCTTTGAATTTCTTGACTTGACCTATAATGCTCAATTTCTTCTTAAGCACCCACTTGCTACTTGTTGGCCCTTGACCAAGTTTTGAGGATCCTTGGTCATGTTTGAACTACTTTTGGGACTTCGACAGGATGTCAAAGGCGGAGTGCAAGTTGAAGCAGAGATTGTGGGATCTCGGCCCCTTTTTAGGGATTTTTGGGTTTTGGGCTTATGTAACAGGTATGGGGATGTCGGTCCATGGGTTTACCCATGTTTAGGCCTCTTTTGTAATGTATAAATAGAAAGCTAGGCGATGTAAGTAAAGGGTGTATGTATGCTAAGTGCAAAGGTACACGTGTGTGATACCAAGTGCTAAGTGCAAGTGATAGTGTACATGCTTTTTGCATACCGTGTCAGACTTGCAAGGCTAAGTGCAAGAGACTGTAAGAGATTTAGTAGAAGCTTTGTGATGTCACCTAGCTCGGGGAAGGAGGATCTGGTGAGGTGTGTGCAGATCTCCTTTCCTATGCAGAGTAGGATCTTGTGGCTCTGTTCATGTAGCTGATTGACCGGAGATAATAAAAGAGAATAAGAGTTGATGGATGTAGCCCCAAGATGGGGGTGAACCACATATATCCTATGTTGCTATGCTTTGTGTGATGTATTGATGTGTTTACTTACTTAAGTGATTTGATATAGATGAATGATAGATAAATATGTTAATGCTTTGTGCTTAATAATATGGATGAATGCTATATCTAACCTATGTGAATGCGTTTAGTGCTTGAATATGATAGATCTGAGTGAAAAATGCGATGCTCTATAATTAGGGTTTTATCCGCGAAGTAGATACTGGTTAAATACTGATGAAGTGTAACTGCTAAGTGCTTTGTTAAGGTGTTGTAATCATAGATTGGTGTCCCAGCTAAGGTTGCAGACATCAGAGTCCCGCAACCACCCATGCCTCTACCTCAGGTGAGACTTCATCTGCTTCGCAGGTGTTTCCAAAAGGGCCGGTAGTTAGGGTTTTGTTGGTGCGCTCTTGAGCATTGAACCTTGGGTCTGTCCCTGTGCCAACAAATGGTTCCATTGCCGGGACCTAAAACTGTGATTGCTAGGAACTGAAGAAAAGAAAGCTCCATGCGTAGATCTATTGCTTTAGTGTGCAATAGTCTACTTAACTTATGAAGCTCCGTGCTAAGAAGAAAATTCAGATATGAAGAAAAGAGGTAAGATCTGAAGGCTTTGTGATTTGTGCTTTGTTAAAGGTAAGAACAGTGAAAAGTTTTGATTGAAAAAGGAAAGATAAGTGGAAAATTTTTGTTTCAAAAGTATGGATCTAGGTATGTTTGATAAATTTTGTCCTAGCTTGAAAAGTAGGGCACAAATAGATGAAAGAAGGTTTGATATGAGTAGATCTGATATAAATAATGAAATATATGTTATTCCTATGCAGAGAAAGAATGTTTGGACTAATAAATGGACACAGGAACCTAGAAATAATTTTTTGCAGGTTAGCTACTATGATCCTAGTGCGTAGTACAGGAAAGGATGGGGATCATTCTAGACTAAAAGAAGATTAAATATTTGTTATAATGGCATAAGACCGAGACTTCTTTCTAAGGAATGCCTTGGTAGAAGACCTAGTTTCCTTTGTTGTCAAGCTATGGATCATGAAGTTTTGGATTTCCCTAGAATGATTACTAAGGTTGAAAGAATGAATATGAGACAAGAAAACCCTGAGGAAGATCAAGAAACTAAGACGATGACAGAACCCTAGAAAGAATCAGAGACTGTATTACTGCAAATGAAAGAAACCCTGAATGATCACCAAAATATCAACTTATTAGAGATCCTCAAAGAAAAAGAGTGGATAGAAACAAGAATAGGAGACTTCGACATAGACTGTGTTCTAGATGAGGAAACACAGGTGAATATTATGACAGAAAGAACCTAGGAAATTTTAGGAAACCCTGCTATGATTCCTTCATTAGGAGGAATAGGATTATTTAGAGGAAAGTTGATAACCCTATGTGGAAGACTCACCCAGATAGTTATGAGTGCTCATGGAACTACGACAGAGGAAGATTTTGAGGTTGTTAAATTTATTGAGAAAAACACCCCATTTGCTATGTTATTAGGAAAACCCTGGATTGAGAGAAATCAGACCAGAAGAAAAGAATAGGAAGTCTTAGAACAAAAGAAGCAAGAATTAAAATATTTCATGACTAGGAGGATAGCGCGCTTGATTGAAGAATATGAGAACAGATCAAAGTTATTTAAAACCATAAACTTGGATGCTGAAGTTGAAAGAACATAAGAAGACTTATAGAATAATGGAGCACCTACCCTAGACAGAGAAGAAGTATTTCCCTTGAACCCTGCAAAAGAATCTCAACAACGTGAAGTTACTGATCCAGATTATTTTCAGCACGAAATGAGAGCGGAGATATAATAAAGAAATGCACAGGGATATTGTAGATATTCAATAATATAACAAATATCTATCATATATGCAACCATAAAAACAGATATATAGTAATAGACGATTTCTATTAATGGAATAAATGTATAGAGACTGTAAAAATACAGAGTGAAAGACTCGCTAGAATGGTGGCAGCTTATCTCTGAGAAGAGATGTGACGGCTACTCACATTTACAAGAAGATGATTACAATGAGGATATGAAGGCATTTTTACAAGAAACAAGAATTCCAAAAACCCTAGACATCCAAAAACCTAACCCTAGGAGATGAAGCGCCAAAAGTCATGTGGGCCCCGTTTGGGTAAGTTAGTACATCGACTTCCCATGGTCGTAACTTTTGCATATGATCTTTGTTTTAGGCACATGATAGCCTGTTGGAAAGGTATCATCGAGGAGATTCATTTTGGGGGATCAATAATGCCTTCAACTATCATTGAGAATCTCTATCCTGAAAAACCTTCATTTAGACCCTCAAAATGGCCCTGGAAGTTAAAAATTGCTAAAAATAGTAAATTACCAAAATTGACAGAAAATTGTTTTGAGCTAGTTGGAAAAGGTGGGTGGCCACCGATATCCACTTGGATCAATCCTCCCTCCTTAGGAAGAAATGGTCTCCATTGTGTTGAGTGCCCGAGGGAGAGGGAAAAGTGCTTGCTGAATCTACATCTTGATGAGCTGCTTGCCTTGTTGGAGAAGTTGTGTTGCTTAGCTTGTTGAAGGTTGTCACAAACATGTGGCTGGAAGGGTTGGAACTTTTTAGTTAGTATGGCTACATGAGGTTCTTGTGTGCAGAAAAAATCTTTACACTTTACTGCAACCTTGTCGACCTGCTTCTGTTGGATAGAAGGTGCTTGGGGCAAGGCTGTAGTGGTTGCAGTGTCCTTCTGTTCCCCTTTTGAATAGATTGTGAAGAAGCTGAATTTTGCAGTATGAGATACTACCTTGCGACACTATTTAGGTGGAACAATAGTTGGAACTACCTTTGGTATTCTATAGAGATGACCCCCCAAAGTAACAATGACACTACGGGGTCGAGACTCATAAACAACATGGCATCTCCACATATATGGTTGGCCCAAGAGGACATCATAGACATCCAGTGGGGAAACATCACATAATACCTCATCCTTGAAGGGTTGGATGCTGTATGATAATCGACACTGTTGACTGACACATAGATCTCGTCCTTGGCGAAGCCACCCAATGTTGTATGGCTGTGGGTGTGGTGTTGTCGACAATCCCAACTGTTTGACGACCTCTACTGAGATGAGGTTCTTCTAGCTTCCGCTATCAAAAATAAAATACAGTGGGGTCCCCTTCAGCCGTACCTGTGAATGAAAAAGGAGCTCCCCCTCTTCAGGATCTGTTGGTTGTTCTGGTTGAATTGTTGCGGTCACGACAATAACAGTGGGGTCTGCGTCAATGATCTGTCCTTTACCGGTATTTTCAGAATCAGATTCTGAATTAGGGTTCGGCTCCTTGTCTTTGATCTTGGACACCAATGAATTTTTTTAGCGACATTCATCGGTGTTGTGCTAGGGGCTTTTGTGGAAATCACACCATTTTTCGGTGTCCTTCTTTGTCTTCCCGTGACCCTTATTTTCCCGAGGCTTGGACTAGTTTTCGGGAGACTGTTTGTTAGGGATGTATTTGTCATACTTTGGTTTTTGCGGATTTTCAGACCCGAATTCCCATTTGTTCTGGTGCTTTAATTTTTGCTCAATCTTAACAACATATCAATAAGCAGCACCAAGTGATGAAATGTCCAGAAAATCCATTTCAGTTTGGATGTATCTGTGTAGAGCCCCACGGTATTTCAGAACCAAATGTCGTTCAGAGTCTTTGATACCTAGCTTGGTGCAAAATTTATGGAAGGTATTGGTGAACTCCGGAACTACTTGGCCCCTCTCTTGCTGCAGTGTGGTCCATCTCATGTACTGGTCCTCATAGTTTCCAACAAGGTAATACTGTTCCTTTACTGCATCCACACAAAAATACCAAGTGGGATCGACCCCATATATTCCAGACTCCTCTGTGGAACTTTTCTCCCAGTAAGTTTCCCACCAATGTTTGATATGGGGGGGAGCTTTAAGGAGTGCGAAAGTAATATTTTCCCTGTCGGAAAAATTATGAACAAAGAAATAACCTTCTAACAGATTTAACCATTTGTTTAGGGCTTCTGCATCTATCTGTCCTTCAAATACAGGGATATCAAAATTAACTTGTACCTTCAAAGGTGAGGTGCCTCCAAAGTGGTCGCTTGATGAAGATGTGCTTGCTTCTATCGACAGGCATTGAAGGACGTGGGAAAAATTCTCCATCATTTCATCCCTCTGTCGCGTGAGAGCTTGCTCAAGCAACAAATTGATAGGATCGTTTGCTCCATCGTTTTTCTTTTTTTTCGATATTGAGGGTTTATTGGGTGTGCAAGAGTGATTGTCCTAAAGAGAGACAAGCTTGAGACCCAACTTTATATACTCAGACCTTGGGGACATGCACTGAAAAAATGATCAATAACAACCTACTCTGATAGCACTGATCCAGATTATTTTTGGCACGAAATGAGAGCGGAGATATAATAAAGAAATGCACAGAGATATCACACATATTCAATAATATAACAAAAATGTATCAGATATGTAACCATAAACAAAATATACAGTAATACACTATTTCTATTAATGAAAGAAATGTACAGACACTGTAAAAATACAGAGTGAAAGACTCGCTAGAATTGTGGCAGCTTATCTCTGAGAAGAGATGTGATGGCTACTCGCATTCACAAGAAGATGATTACAGTGACGCTCTAAAGGCCCTTTTACAATAAACAGGAATTCCAAAAACCCTATACATTCAAAAACCTAACCCTAGGAGATGAAGCGCCAAAATTCACGTGGGCCCCATTTGGGTAAGTTAGTACATCAACTTCCCGGGGTCGTAACTTTTGCATACAATCTCCTTTTTAGGCGCATGATAGCCCGTTGGAAAGGTATCATTGGGGAGATTCATTATGGGGGATCAATCATGTCTTCAATTATCATTGAGAAGATCGATCCCGAAAAAACTTCATTTAGGCCCTCAAAATGGCCCCAGAAGTTAAAAACTGCTAAAAATAGTAAATTACCAAAATTGCCAGAAAACTGTTTTGAGCCAGTTGGAAAAGATGGGTGTCCACCGATATCCACCTGGATCAGTTACTATGCCAAGAGGAGATAATAATAAGAATGGGAAGAGGAACCCAGTAATGCATATCATAGGGAAAAAGGCTAGAAATCTCAGTAAGAAGAAAGCGAAGCTAGAAAAATTGCAGGAGGTTCCCGAGGGAACTTCGCAGAAGCAAGGTTTGAAAAATTGGAACTTCGTTGGGATATCCAAATAGCACAACATGGAAATTATCCATGGTGGAGCAATATAGTTGTTGAAAGCATTATAACCGTTAGCCCGATGCCCCAAATGGTTAGAACAACAATTATGACTAGAAAGCTCACTATCGGACTATTGGGACTGTGCCGTAATGGATAGAACTGCATTGATGAAGGCCTCTTGTCCATTGGAGAAGATCTGTTACATTGTTTTCTACTTATTCCGTTGACTGTTGCACCAAGAAAAATTTTGCGAATTGTATCCGAGCCAACAAGAGAACTCATTGCTACCGCATTGTGTTTATTGAGATCGACACCTGTTCCATTGCTTTGAGCATTCATTCATCCACCTAAGTTATCCGATCTGAGCATGTATGTCAGACAAGCTCATCGTTGTAGAGAAAGTCATCGAATAATTTCTAATCGACCTTATGGTAGACAGAGTGATGTCCACAGGAGTTCAAGATTCATCGATGCGAGGAGTGCATGCCTCCCCGTCAACTTCTCATGGATCCGGACCATCCCGCGTTGCAGATGAGAAAAGAACCAAGGACATAGATGACTTAGAGAATGCAAATTTAATCCCATCTATTCTTCTTGATTACATCCCGCCTCTAGCTGATGCATTGAATCATGATAGTGTCCTGAGGGACTTCACCTACATAGTCATCACGACGTACCTTTCGAAGGGGATACGCATAGTCAAACCGGAGTTGGAGAGGATTCCAACCTTAAAGATCAGTGAATATAATCTAGGGGACCGCAAGACCTACAACATGCTCGCACCTCACAAGTACTTGACTAAGATGAAGGGAAAGAGATCGAAGATCATTCCCTAGCCATGGACCATGAACATCGCACAGTCCACTATCCTTAATGTCATAAAAATTCCACACTTTGGAAGGCACCAGGAGGTTAACGCATGCGTTAAGCTAATGTTGTCGTGCTTCCATGACGGTTTTTTATGGTTAGACAGGCGTATTACCGTTGATCCAGTGTTGATCCATAGGATCACTAGATTGAGCATGCAGGGACCCGATCCACAGGACTTCTACCCAGGGAAGGCTGCAAATCGCGCCCTGGCATAGAGGATTAAAGACATCTATGGCGATGTCAAGAAGGGGACGTGAGGCTACAAGGTAGCCTCCATTAAGAATGGTACAGTGTGCCTCGCTTGCCAGTTGATTGTTGGTAAGCTAGTCCGAAAGAACAAACCCACGTAGGTCACAGGGTTTGTCGTTGACCTCGCAGGAAAGTGCATGGAGGGATTACAGATGAACAGGGTGAAGTACTTAGTCAACCAGCTAGAATTCGATTTCTGCGAAGCTCAGAATCAGGGCTACAAGTTTCACTTTAGCTGGTTGCTGATCCTCATCGCGTTCACATCTTGGGAGATTCTGAAAGGTGCGACCTTCCTCGACATTGAGCTGTTCAAACTACTTGCTGTGAAGTTCACCACACTTTGGTACTCGAGTGACATGGGAAAACAGTGGCAGTTGAACACATTATTCCATACCTACTACCTATAGTTGAAAAGGGCTATCGAATCATTCCCCCGGATGACGCCAAACACTCTAGACAGGTTCATACCCCTTATGAAGTTTCACGTAGATAGCCATTTCATATATATCACTGCGTGCACAGATGAGAATAAAGAAGAGCTTCAGTCATACTATAAGCTCATCGAGGAGGAACTGGAAGAAATCACTAAGGAATGGCCAATAGAGTTCCTTATACCAGTCGCTAAGGTAGAATTGTTCGACCCAAACCTCTTTGGAAGATCGGTAGTTACCCGCGAGGAGTATAATGCACCCAACAATAGCAGAAGGAAGAATAAAGAAGATGTACAGGAACTGAGCAACGCCTCAGAAGAGACTGCCTCAGATTCACCTGGCAAAGGAGGAGGTGACGAAGTGGACAAAGAGGAGAAAGAAGAAAAAGAATGGGAAGAAGATAAGCAGGAGCAAGGCGACGTAACCCTGCCACGAAACCCCCTTGATGACGCATATACATTGAAGAAAAGAAAGGTTTCCCCCATGAAACCTACATCACAGAAGAAATCCAAAGCAAGCAAGCCGAAGCTTCAGATTGTACTCATGATCAATGACTTCGATTTCATCATCGCAACCATATCAGACACTTCGCATGACATTTTCAAAACATCGAAGCCAAGCAAGAAGCCTTGTGTGACAGAATCACGACAGAGCTGAGAGGGGTACAACAATCCCTTCACTCCATTCACACAGTATCCACTGCGCCCCCACCATCAGAAGAACCAAAGTTGGGAGATGAGCCTGCCCATCTCCTCAGACTAGCTAATGTGACTGAAGCCCACCTTCGTCGAGCGCAAGAAGAGAAAGAACATGCCACAGTGGCCTTGAAGCAAGCACAAGAGGAAATGGTAGAGAAACACTGAGTTGTGCAATAGGATAAGGTTGCCTTCCAAACTAATTTTGAAGAAGATAGAGTGTAAATCCAGCAAGAGAAAGAGCAGTTGCTCACGGAGCAAGTTAGAATAAGAGAAGCAGTCAACAGAGTGCTTCGCTCTATGACAGGATTAGAGCAAAAGGAGGAAGAACCAGTGGAACAACAAGTAGCATAGCTTGTTGAAGCTATCCAACAACTTCAACACAGAATCACAGATCTGGAGCTATGAACAATGCCCAACACTCCACAGGATGTGCGAGATCAAAGAGAAGCAACTGCTTGAAGCATAGTTGAGAGAATCAAGGCCCTCACCAAGGAATGTAAACAACTAAGTGATCGTAGTGCCCAGACTTATGAGCGACTCAATGAGGATCCTGAATTGAAGGCACTAGCATCATAGCTCCAGGAGGCAAAGCAGCAAGCAGAAACAATACAGGTGCAATTGAATCCCTTGTCAGTAGTCGAAAGGATGAAACGATCCCAAGAATAGTGCACTTCTCAACAACACGTCCACACCATTTAGAGTAGAGTAATGGAAGTGACTTAGAGACTCCATCTAATTCAGGACGAGGCTTGCCAACTATTTGCAGAGATTGAAGGCCGAGGATCCAAACTGGAACAAGTCGTCACTACATCTTAACAATGCTTAGAGGGC